>CATIWC010002027.1:0-69483 GCA_948472305.1 Vicia faba | reverse complement strand
AATTAGAAAATACTGAAACTGTTTACATCTATTATACCATAATACAATATGAATATGATTGATAAATATACTATCGAGACTCATTAGATGATTTGATTTATTTCAAATGTATATGGAATATGTATCATTAAGTTTTAGTCTTTTAACTTAGTTTTTTAGTGATGAAGTAACCTAAGATTTGGTGATGGAGAATTAGAAAATACTGAAACTGTTTACATCTAATATACCATAATATAATATAAATATGGTGAATAAATATACTATCGAGACTCATTAGATAATTTGAATTATTTCAAATGTATATGGAATATGTGTCATTAAGTAATAGCCTTTTAACTTAGTTTCTTAGTGATGAAGTAACCTAAAATTTGGTGATGGAGAAGAAGAAAAATATTGAAATTGTTTACATATATTATACCATAATACAATATGAATATGGTGGATAAATATACCATCGAGACTCATTAGATAATTTGAATCATTTCAAATGTATATGGAATATGTGTCATTAAGTAATAGTCTTTTAACTTAGTTTCTTAGTGATGAAGTAACCTAAAATTTGGTGATGGAGAATTAGAAAATACTGAAACTGTTAACATCTATTATACCATAATACAATATAAATATGGTGAATAAATATACTATCGAGACTCATTAGATAATTTGAATTATTTCAAATGTATATGGAATATGTGTCATTAAGTAATAGTCTTTAAACTTAGTTTCTTAGTGATGAAGTAACCTAAGATTTGGTGATGGAGAATTACAAAATACTGAAACTGTTTACATCTATTATACCATAATACAATATGAATATGATGGATAAATATACTATCGAGACTCATTAGATAATTTGAATTATTTCAAATGTATATCGAATATGTATCATTAAGTAATAGTCTTTTAACTTAGTTTCTTAGTGATGAAGTAAACTAAGATTTGGTGATGGAGAATTAGAAAATACTGAAACTGTTTACATGTATTATACCATAATACAATATGAATATGGTGAATAAATATACTATCGAGACTCATTAGATAATTTGAATTATTTCAAATGTATAAGGAATATGTGTCATTAAGTAATACTCTTTAAACTTAGTTTCTTAGTGATGAAGTAACCTAAGATTTGGTGATGGAGAATTACAAAATACTGAAACTGTTTACATCTATTATACCATAATACAATATGAATATGATGGATAAATATACTATCGAGACTCATTAGATAATTTGAATTATTTCAAATGTATATCGAATATGTATCATTAAGTAATAGTCTTTTAACTTAGTTTCTTAGTGATGAAGTAAACTATGATTTGGTGATGGAGAATTAGAAAATACTGAAACTGTTTACATGTATTATACCATAATACAATATGAATATGATGAATAAATATACTATCGAGACTCATTAGATAATTTGAATTATTTCAAATGTATAAGGAATATGTGTCATTAATTAATAGTCTTTTAACTTAGTTTCTTAGTGATGAAGTAACCTAAGATTTGGTGATGGAGAATTAGAAAATAATGAAACAGTTTACATGTATTATACCATAATACAATATGAATATGGTGAATAAATATACTATCGAGACTCATTAGATAATTTTAATTATTTCAAATGTATATGGAATATGTGTCATTAAGTAATAGTCTTTTAACTTAGTTTCTTAGTGATGAAGTAACCTAAGATTTGGTGATGGAGAATTAGAAAATAATGAAACTTTTTACATCTAATATACCATAATATAATATAAATATGGTGAATAAATATACTATCGAGACTCATTAGATAATTTGAATTATTTCAAATGTATATGGAATATGTATCATTAAGTTTTAGTCTTTTAACTTAGTTTCTTAGTGATGAAGTAACCTAAAATTTGGTGATGGAGAAGAAGAAAAAATATTGAAATTGTTTACATCTATTATACCATAATAAAATATGAATATGGTGGATAAATATACTATCGAGACTCATTAGATAATTTGAATCATTTAAAATGTATATGGAATATGTTTCATTAAGTAATAGTCTTTTAACTTAGTTTCTTAGTGATGAAGTAACCTAAAATTTGGTGATGGAGAATTAGAAAATACTGAAATTGTTTACATCTATTATACCATAATACAATATGAATATGGTGGATAAATATACTATCGAGACTCATTAGATAATTTGAATCATTTCAAATGTATATGGAATATGTGTCATTAAGTAATAGTCTTTTAACTTAGTTTCTTAGTGATGAAGTAACCTAAAATTTGGTGATGGAGAATTAGAAAATACTGAAACTGTTTACATCTATTATACCATAATACAATATGAATATGATGGATAAATATACTATCGAGACTCATTAGATAATTTGAATTATTTCAAATGTATATGGATTATGTATCATTAAGTAATAGTCTTTTAACTTAGTTTCTTAGTGATGAAGTAACCTAAGATTTGGTGATGGAAAAAAGGAAAATAATGAAATTGTTTACATCTATTATACCAAAATACAATATGAATATGGTGAATAAATATAATATTGAGACTCGTTAGATAATTTGAATTATTTCAAATGTATATGGAATATGTGTCATTAAGTAATAGTCTTTTAACTTAGTTTCTTAGTGATGAAGTAACTTAAGATTTGGTGATGGAGAATTAGAAAATACTGAAACTGTTTACATCTATTATACCATAATACAATATAAATATGGTGAATAAATATACTATCGAGACTCATTAGATAATTTGAATTATTTAAAATGTATATGGAATATGTGTCATTAAGTAATAGTCTTTTAACTTAGATTCTTAGTGACGATGTAGCCTATAATTTGGTGATGGAGAAGAAGAAAAATATTGAAATTGTTTACATCTATTATACCATAATACAATATGAATATGGTGGATAAATATACTATCGAGACTCATTAGATAATTTGAATCATTTCAAATGTATATGGAATATGTGTTATTAAGTAATAGTCTTTTAACTTAGTTTCTTAGTGATGAAGTAACCTAAAATTTGGTGATGGAGAATTAGAAAATACTGAAACTGTTTACATCTATTATACCATAATACAATATAAATATGGTGAATAAATACACTATCGAGACTCATTAGATAATTTGAATTATTTCAAATGTATATGGAATATGTGTCATTAAGTAATAGTCTTTAAACTTAGTTTCTTAGTGATGAAGTCACCTAAGATTTGGTGATGGAGAATTAGAAAATACTGAAACTGTTTACATCTATTATACCATAATACAATATGAATATGATTGATAAATATACTATCGAGACTCATTAGATGATTTGATTTATTTCAAATGTATATGGAATATGTATCATTAAGTTTTAGTCTTTTAACTTAGTTTTTTAGTGATGAAGTAACCTAAGATTTGGTGATGGAGAATTAGAAAATACTGAAACTGTTTACATCTAATATACCATAATATAATATAAATATGGTGAATAAATATACTATCGAGACTCATTAGATAATTTGAATTATTTCAAATGTATATGGAATATGTGTCATTAAGTAATAGCCTTTTAACTTAGTTTCTTAGTGATGAAGTAACCTAAAATTTGGTGATGGAGAAGAAGAAAAATATTGAAATTGTTTACATATATTATACCATAATACAATATGAATATGGTGGATAAATATACTATCGAGACTCATTAGATAATTTGAATCATTTCAAATGTATATGGAATATGTGTCATTAAGTAATAGTCTTTTAACTTAGTTTCTTAGTGATGAAGTAACCTAAAATTTGGTGATGGAGAATTAGAAAATACTGAAACTGTTAACATCTATTATACCATAATACAATATAAATATGGTGAATAAATATACTATCGAGACTCATTAGATAATTTGAATTATTTCAAATGTATATGGAATATGTGTCATTAAGTAATAGTCTTTAAACTTAGTTTCTTAGTGATGAAGTAACCTAAGATTTGGTGATGGAGAATTACAAAATACTGAAACTGTTTACATCTATTATACCATAATACAATATGAATATGATGGATAAATATACTATCGAGACTCATTAGATAATTTGAATTATTTCAAATGTATATCGAATATGTATCATTAAGTAATAGTCTTTTAACTTAGTTTCTTAGTGATGAAGTAAACTAAGATTTGGTGATGGAGAATTAGAAAATACTGAAACTGTTTACATGTATTATACCATAATACAATATGAATATGGTGAATAAATATACTATCGAGACTCATTAGATAATTTGAATTATTTCAAATGTATAAGGAATATGTGTCATTAAGTAATACTCTTTAAACTTAGTTTCTTAGTGATGAAGTAACCTAAGATTTGGTGATGGAGAATTACAAAATACTGAAACTGTTTACATCTATTATACCATAATACAATATGAATATGATGGATAAATATACTATCGAGACTCATTAGATAATTTGAATTATTTCAAATGTATATCGAATATGTATCATTAAGTAATAGTCTTTTAACTTAGTTTCTTAGTGATGAAGTAAACTATGATTTGGTGATGGAGAATTAGAAAATACTGAAACTGTTTACATGTATTATACCATAATACAATATGAATATGATGAATAAATATACTATCGAGACTCATTAGATAATTTGAATTATTTCAAATGTATAAGGAATATGTGTCATTAATTAATAGTCTTTTAACTTAGTTTCTTAGTGATGAAGTAACCTAAGATTTGGTGATGGAGAATTAGAAAATAATGAAACAGTTTACATGTATTATACCATAATACAATATGAATATGGTGAATAAATATACTATCGAGACTCATTAGATAATTTTAATTATTTCAAATGTATATGGAATATGTGTCATTAAGTAATAGTCTTTTAACTTAGTTTCTTAGTGATGAAGTAACCAAAGATTTGGTGATGGAAAAGAAGGAAAATACTGAAATTGTTTACATCTATTATACAAAAATACAATATGAATATGGTGAATAAATATACTATCGAGACTCCTTAGATAATTTGCATTATTTCAAATGTATATGGAATATGTGTCATTAAGTAATAGTCTTTTAACTAAGTTTCTTAGTGATGAAGTAACCTAAGATTTGTTGATGGAGAATTAGAAAATACTGAAACTATTTACATCTATTATACCATAATACAATATGAATATGGTGAATAAATATACTATCAAGACTCATTAGATAATTTGAATTATTTCAAATGTATATGGAATATGTGTCATTAAGTAATAGTCTTTTAACTTAGTTTCTTAGTGACGATGTAACCTATAATTTGGTGATGGAGAACAAGAAAAATATTGAAATTGTTTACATCTATTATACCATAATACAATATGAATATGGTGGATAAATATACTATCGAGACTCATTAGATAATTTGAATCATTTCAAATGTATATGGAATATGTGTCATTAAGTAATAGTCTTTAAACTTAGTTTCTTAGTGATGAAGTAACCTAAGATTTGGTGATGGAGAATTAGAAAATACTGAAACTGTTTTACATCTATTATACCATAATACAATATGAATATGATGGATAAATATACTATCGAGACTCATTAGATGATTTGAATTATTTCAAATGTATATGGAATATGTATCATTAAGTTTTAGTCTTTTAACTTAGTTTCTTAGTGTTGAAGTAACCTAAGATTTGGTGATGGAGAATTAGAAAATACTGAAACTGTTTACATCTAATATACCATAATATAATATAAATATGGTGAATAAATATACTATCGAGACTCATTAGATAATTTGAATTGTTTCAAATGTATATGGAATATGTGTCATTAAGTAATAGTATTTTAACTTAGTTTCTTAGTGATGAAGTACCCTAAAATTTGGTGATTGAGAAGAAGAAAAATATTGAAATTGTTTACATCTATTATACCATAATACAATATGAATATGGTGGATAAATATACTATCGAGACTCATTAGATAATTTGAATCATTTCAAATGTATATGGAATATGTGTCATTAAGTAATAGTCTTTTAACTTAGTTTCTTAGTGATGAAGTAACCTAAAATTTGGTGATGGAGAATTACAAAATACTGAAACTGTTTACATCTATTATACCATAATACAATATGAATATGATGGATAAATATACTATCGAGACTCATTAGATAATTTGAATTATTTCAAATGTATATCGAATATGTATCATTAAGTAATAGTCTTTTAACTTAGTTTCTTAGTGATGAAGTAAACTAAGATTTGGTGATGGAGAATTAGAAAATACTGAAACTGTTTACATGTATTATACCATAATACAATATGAATATGGTGAATAAATATACTATCGAGACTCATTAGATAATTTGAATTATTTCAAATGTATAAGGAATATGTGTCATTAATTAATAGTCTTTTAACTTAGTTTCTTAGTGATGAAGTAACCTAAGATTTGGTGATGGAGAATTAGAAAATAATGAAACAGTTTACATGTATTATACCATAATACAATATGAATATGGTGAATAAATATACTATCGAGACTCATTAGATAATTTTAATTATTTCAAATGTATATGGAATATGTGTCATTAAGTAATAGTCTTTTAACTTAGTTTCTTAGTGATGAAGTAACCAAAGATTTGGTGATGGAAAAGAAGGAAAATACTGAAATTGTTTACATCTATTATACAAAAATACAATATGAATATGGTGAATAAATATACTATCGAGACTCCTTAGATAATTTGAATTATTTCAAATGTATATGGAATATGTGTCATTAAGTAATAGTCTTTTAACTAAGTTTCTTAGTGATGAAGTAACGTAAGATTTGTTGATGGAGAATTAGAAAATACTGAAACTGTTTACATCTATTATACCATAATACAATATGAATATGGTGAATAAATATACTATCGAGACTCATTAGATAATTTGAATTATTTCAAATGTATATGGAATATGTGTCATTAAGTAATAGTCTTTTAACTTAGTTTCTTAGTGACGATGTAACCTATAATTTGGTGATGGAGAACAAGAAAAATATTGAAATTGTTTACATCTATTATACCATAATACAATATGAATATGGTGGATAAATATACTATCGAGACTCATTAGATAATTTGAATCATTTCAAATGTATATGGAATATGTGTCATTAAGTAATAGTCTTTAAACTTAGTTTCTTAGTGATGAAGTAACCTAAGATTTGGTGATGGAGAATTAGAAAATACTGAAACTGTTTACATCTATTATACCATAATACAATATGAATATGATGGATAAATATACTATCGAGACTCATTAGATGATTTGAATTATTTCAAATGTATATGGAATATGTATCATTAAGTTTTAGTCTTTTAACTTAGTTTCTTAGTGTTGAAGTAACCTAAGATTTGGTGATGGAGAATTAGAAAATACTGAAACTGTTTACATCTAATATACCATAATATAATATAAATATGGTGAATAAATATACTATCGAGACTCATTAGATAATTTGAATTGTTTCAAATGTATATGGAATATGTGTCATTAAGTAATAGTATTTTAACTTAGTTTCTTAGTGATGAAGTACCCTAAAATTTGGTGATTGAGAAGAAGAAAAATATTGAAATTGTTTACATCTATTATACCATAATACAATATGAATATGGTGGATAAATATACTATCGAGACTCATTAGATAATTTGAATCATTTCAAATGTATATGGAATATGTGTCATTAAGTAATAGTCTTTTAACTTAGTTTCTTAGTGATGAAGTAACCTAAAATTTGGTGATGGAGAATTACAAAATACTGAAACTGTTTACATCTATTATACCATAATACAATATGAATATGATGGATAAATATACTATCGAGACTCATTAGATAATTTGAATTATTTCAAATGTATATCGAATATGTATCATTAAGTAATAGTATTTTAACTTAGTTTCTTAGTGATGAAGTAAACTAAGATTTGGTGATGGAGAATTAGAAAATACTGAAACTGTTTACATGTATTATACCATAATACAATATGAATATGGTGAATAAATATACTATCGAGACTCATTAGATAATTTGAATTATTTCAAATGTATAAGGAATATGTGTCATTAATTAATAGTCTTTTAACTTAGTTTCTTAGTGATGAAGTAACCTAAGATTTGGTGATGGAGAATTAGAAAATAATGAAACAGTTTACATGTATTATACCATAATACAATATGAATATGGTGAATAAATATACTATCGAGACTCATTAGATAATTTTAATTATTTCAAATGTATATGGAATATGTGTCATTAAGTAATAGTCTTTTAACTTAGTTTCTTAGTGATGAAGTAACCAAAGATTTGGTGATGGAAAAGAAGGAAAATACTGAAATTGTTTACATCTATTATACAAAAATACAATATGAATATGGTGAATAAATATACTATCGAGACTCCTTAGATAATTTGAATTATTTCAAATGTATATGGAATATGTGTCATTAAGTAATAGTCTTTTAACTAAGTTTCTTAGTGATGAAGTAACGTAAGATTTGTTGATGGAGAATTAGAAAATACTGAAACTGTTTACATCTATTATACCATAATACAATATGAATATGGTGAATAAATATACTATCGAGACTCATTAGATAATTTGAATTATTTCAAATGTATATGGAATATGTGTCATTAAGTAATAGTCTTTTAACTTAGTTTCTTAGTGACGATGTAACCTATAATTTGGTGATGGAGAACAAGAAAAATATTGAAATTGTTTACATCTATTATACCATAATACAATATGAATATGGTGGATAAATATACTATCGAGACTCATTAGATAATTTGAATCATTTCAAATGTATATGGAATATGTGTCATTAAGTAATAGTCTTTAAACTTAGTTTCTTAGTGATGAAGTAACCTAAGATTTGGTGATGGAGAATTAGAAAATACTGAAACTGTTTACATCTATTATACCATAATACAATATGAATATGATGGATAAATATACTATCGAGACTCATTAGATGATTTGAATTATTTCAAATGTATATGGAATATGTATCATTAAGTTTTAGTCTTTTAACTTAGTTTCTTAGTGTTGAAGTAACCTAAGATTTGGTGATGGAGAATTAGAAAATACTGAAACTGTTTACATCTAATATACCATAATATAATATAAATATGGTGAATAAATATACTATCGAGACTCATTAGATAATTTGAATTGTTTCAAATGTATATGGAATATGTGTCATTAAGTAATAGTATTTTAACTTAGTTTCTTAGTGATGAAGTACCCTAAAATTTGGTGATTGAGAAGAAGAAAAATATTGAAATTGTTTACATCTATTATACCATAATACAATATGAATATGGTGGATAAATATACTATCGAGACTCATTAGATAATTTGAATCATTTCAAATGTATATGGAATATGTGTCATTAAGTAATAGTCTTTTAACTTAGTTTCTTAGTGATGAAGTAACCTAAAATTTGGTGATGGAGAATTACAAAATACTGAAACTGTTTACATCTATTATACCATAATACAATATGAATATGATGGATAAATATACTATCGAGACTCATTAGATAATTTGAATTATTTCAAATGTATATCGAATATGTATCATTAAGTAATAGTATTTTAACTTAGTTTCTTAGTGATGAAGTAAACTAAGATTTGGTGATGGAGAATTAGAAAATACTGAAACTGTTTACATGTATTATACCATAATACAATATGAATATGGTGAATAAATATACTATCGAGACTCATTAGATAATTTGAATTATTTCAAATGTATAAGGAATATGTGTCATTAATTAATAGTCTTTTAACTTAGTTTCTTAGTGATGAAGTAACCTAAGATTTGGTGATGGAGAATTAGAAAATAATGAAACAGTTTACATGTATTATACCATAATACAATATGAATATGGTGAATAAATATACTATCGAGACTCATTAGATAATTTTAATTATTTCAAATGTATATGGAATATGTGTCATTAAGTAATAGTCTTTTAACTTAGTTTCTTAGTGATGAAGTAACCAAAGATTTGGTGATGGAAAAGAAGGAAAATACTGAAATTGTTTACATCTATTATACAAAAATACAATATGAATATGGTGAATAAATATACTATCGAGACTCCTTAGATAATTTGAATTATTTCAAATGTATATGGAATATGTGTCATTAAGTAATAGTCTTTTAACTAAGTTTCTTAGTGATGAAGTAACGTAAGATTTGTTGATGGAGAATTAGAAAATACTGAAACTGTTTACATCTATTATACCATAATACAATATGAATATGGTGAATAAATATACTATCGAGACTCATTAGATAATTTGAATTATTTCAAATGTATATGGAATATGTGTCATTAAGCAATAGTCTTTTAACTTAGTTTCTTAGTGACGATGTAACCTATAATTTGGTGATGGAGAACAAGAAAAATATTGAAATTGTTTACATCTATTATACCATAATACAATATGAATATGGTGGATAAATATACTATCGAGACTCATTAGATAATTTGAATCATTTCAAATGTATATGGAATATGTGTCATTAAGTAATAGTCTTTAAACTTAGTTTCTTAGTGATGAAGTAACCTAAGATTTGGTGATGGAGAATTAGAAAATACTGAAACTATTTACATCTATTATACCATAATACAATATGAATATGATGGATAAATATACTATCGAGACTCATTAGATGATTTGAATTATTTCAAATGTATATGGAATATGTATCATTAAGTTTTAGTCTTTTAACTTAGTTTCTTAGTGTTGAAGTAACCTAAGATTTGGTGATGGAGAATTAGAAAATACTGAAACTGTTTACATCTAATATACCATAATATAATATAAATATGGTGAATAAATATACTATCGAGACTCATTAGATAATTTGAATTGTTTCAAATGTATATGGAATATGTGTCATTAAGTAATAGTATTTTAACTTAGTTTCTTAGTGATGAAGTACCCTAAAATTTGGTGATTGAGAAGAAGAAAAATATTGAAATTGTTTACATCTATTATACCATAATGCAATATGAATATGGTGGATAAATATACTATCGAGACTCATTAGATAATTTGAATCATTTCAAATGTATATGGAATATGTGTCATTAAGTAATAGTCTTTTAACTTAGTTTCTTAGTGATGAAGTAACCTAAAATTTGGTGATGGAGAATTAGAAAATACTGAAACTGTTTACATCTATTATACCATAATACAATATAAATATGGTGAATAAATATACTATCGAGATTCACTAGATAATTTGAATTATTTCAAATGTATATGGAATATGTGTCATTAAGTAATAGTCTTTAAACTTAGTTTCTTAGTGATGAAGTAACCTAAGATTTGGTGATGGAGAATTACAAAATACTGAAACTGTTTACATCTATTATACCATAATACAATATGAATATGATGGATAAATATACTATCGAGACTCATTAGATAATTTGAATTATTTCAAATGTATATCGAATATGTATCATTAAGTAATAGTCTTTTAACTTAGTTTCTTAGTGATGAAGTAACCTAAGATTTGGTGATGGAGAATTAGAAAATACTGAAACTGTTAAATGTATTATACCATAATACAATATGAATATGGTGAATAAATATACTATCGAGACTCATTAGATAATTTTAATTATTTCAAATGTATAAGTAATATGTGTCATTAATTAATAGTCTTTTAACTTAGTTTCTTAGTGATGAAGTAACCTAAGATTTGGTGATGGAGAATTAGAAAATAATGAAACTGTTTACATGTATTATACCATAATACAATATGAATATGGTGAATAAATATACTATCGAGACTCATTAGATAATTTGAATTATTTCAAATGTATATGGAATATGTGTCATTAAGTAATAGTCTTTTAACTTAGTTTCTTAGTGATGAAGTAACCAAAGATTTGGTGATAGAGAAATAGAAAATACTGAAACGGTTTACATGTATTATACCATAATACAATATGAATATGGTGAATAAATACACTATCGAGACTCATTAGATAATTTGAATTATTTCAAATGTATAAGGAATATGTGTCATTAATTAATAGTCTTTTAACTTAGTATCTTAGTGATGAAGTAACCTAAGATTTGGTGATGGAGAATTAGAAAATAATGAAATTGTTTACATGTATTATACCATAATACAATATGAATATGGTGGATAAATATACTATCGAGACTCATTAGATAATTTGAATTATTTCAAATGTATATATAATATGTGTCATTAAGTAATAGTCTTTTAACTTAGTTTCTTGGTGAAGAAGTAACCTAAAATTTGGTGATGGAAAAGAAGGAAAATACTGAAATTGTTTACATCTATTATACAAAAATACAATATGAATATGGTGAATAAATATACTATCGAGACTCATTAGATAATTTGAATTATTTCAAATGTATATGGAATATGTGTCATTAAGTAATAGTCTTTTAACTTAGTTTCTTAGTGATGAAGTAACCTAAGATTTGTTGATGGAGAATTAGAAAATACTGAAACTGTTTACATCTATTTACCATAATACAATATGAATATGGTGAATAAATATACTATCGAGACTCATTAGATAATTTGAATTATTTCAAATGTATATATAATATGTGTCATTAAGTAATAGTCTTTTAACTTAGTTTCTTGGTGAAGAAGTAACCTAAAATTTGGTGATGGAAAAGAAGAAAAATACTGAAAGTGTTTACATCTATTATACCAAAATACAATATGAATATGGTGAATAAATATACTATCGAGACTCATTAGATAACTTGAATTATTTCAAATGTATATGGAATATGTGTCATTAAGTAATAGTCTCTTAACTTAGTTTCTTAGTGATGAAGTAACCTAAGATTTGGTGATGGAGAATTAGAAAATACTGAAACTGTTAACATGTATTATACCATAATACAATATGAATATGGTGAATAAATATACTATCGAGACTCATTAGATAATTTAAATTATTTCAAATGTATATGGAATATGTGTCATTAAGTAATAGTCTTTAAACTTAGTTTCTTAGTGATGAAGTAACCTAAGATTTGGTGATGGAGAATTACAAAATACTGAAACTGTTTACATCTATTATACCATAATACAATATGAATATGATGGATAAATATACTATCGAGACTCATTAGATAATTTGAATTATTTCAAATGTATATGGAATATGTGACATTAAGAAATAGTCTTTTAACTTAGTTTCTTAGTGATGAAGTAACCTAAAATTTGGTGATGGAGAAGAAGAAAAATATTGAAATTGTTTACATCTATTATACCATAATACAATATGAATATGGTGGATAAATATACTATCGAGACTCATTAGATAATTTGAATTATTTCAAATGTATATGGAATATGTGTCATTAAGTAATAGTCTTTAAACTTAGTTTCTTAGTGATGAAGTAACCTAAGATTTGGTGATGGAGAATTAGAAAATACTGAAATTGTTTACATCTATTATACCATAATACAATATGAATATGGTGGATAAATATACTATCGAGACTCATTAGATAATTTGAATCATTTCAAATGTATATGGAATATGTGTCATTAAGTAATAGTCTTTTAACTTAGTTTCTTAGTGATGAAGTAACCTAAAATTTGGTGATGTAGAAGAAGAAAAATATTGAAATTGTTTACATCTATTATACCATAATACAATATGAATATGGTGGATAAATATACTAACGAGACTCATTAGATAATTTGAATCATTTCAAATGTATATGGAATATGTGTCATTAAGTAATAGTCTTTTAACTTAGTTTCTTAGTGATGAAGTAACCTAAAATTTGGTGATGGAGAATTAGAAAATACTGAAACTGTTTACATCTATTATACCATAATACAATATAAATATGGTGAATAAATATACTATCGAGACTCATTAGATAATTTGAATTATTCCAAATGTATATGGAATATGTGTCATTAAGTAATAGTCTTTAAACTTAGTTTCTTAGTGATGAAGTAACCTAAGATTTGGTGATGGAGAATTAGAAAATACTGAAACTGTTTACATCTATTATACCATAATACAATATGAATATGATGGATAAATATACTATCGAGACTCATTAGATAATTTGAATTATTTCAAATGTATATCGAATATGTATCATTAAGTAATAGTCTTTTAACTTAGTTTCTTAGTGATGAAGTAACTTAAGATTTGGTGATGGAGAATTAGAAAATACTGAAACTGTTTACATGTATTATACCATAATACAATATGAATATGGTGAATAAATATACTATCGAGACTCATTAGATAATTTGAATTATTTCAAATGTATAAGGAATATGTGTCATTAACTAATAGTCTTTTAACTTAGTTTCTTAGTGATGAAGTAACCTAAGATTTGGTGATGGAGAATTAGAAAATAATGAAACTGTTTACATGTATTATACCATAATACAATATGAATATGGTGAATAAATATACTATCGAGACTCATTAGATAATTTGAATTATTTCAAAAGTATATGGAATATGTGTCATTAAGTAATAGTCTTTTAACTTAGTTTCTTAGTGATGAAGTAACCAAAGATTTGGTGATAGAGAAATAGAAAATACTGAAACTGTTTACATGTATTATACCATAATAAAATATGAATATGGTGAATAAATAAAATATCAATACTCATTAGATAATTTGAATTATTTCAAATGTATAAGGAATATGTGTCATTAATTAATAGTCTTTTAACTTAGTTTCTTAGTGATGAAGTAACCTAAGATTTGGTGATGGAGAATTAGAAAATAATGAAATTGTTTACATGTATTATACCATAATACAATATGAATATGGTGGATAAATATACTATCGAAACTCATTAGATAATTTGGATTATTTCAAATGTATATATAATATGTGTCATTAAGTAATAGTCTTTTAACTTAGTTTCTTGGTGAAGAAGTAACCTAAAATTTGGTGATGGAAAAGAAGGAAAATACTGAAATTGTTTACATCTATTATACCAAAATAAAATTTGAATATGGTGAATAAATATACTATCGAGACTCATTAGATAATTTGAATTATTTCAAATGTATATGGAATATGTGTCATTAAGTAATAGTCTTTTAACTTAGTTTCTTAGTGATGAAGTAACCTAAGATTTGGTGATGGAGAATTAGAAAATACTGAAACTGTTAACATCTATTATACCATAATACAATATGAATATGGTGAATAAATATACTATCGAGACTCATTAGATGATTTGAATTATTTCAAATGTATATGGAATATGTATCATTAAGTAATAGTCTTTTAACTTAGTTTCTTAGTGATGAAGTAACCTAAGATTTGGTAATGGAGAATTAGAAAATACTGAAATTGTTTACATCTATTATACCATAATACAATATGAATGTGGTGAATAAATATACTATCGAGACTTATTAGATAATTTGATTTATTTCAAATGTATATGGAATATGTGTAATTAAGTAATAGTCTTTTAACTTAGTTTCGTAGTGATGAAGTAACCTAAAATTTGGTGATGGAGAAGAAGAAAAATATTGAAATTGTTTACATCTATTATACCATAATACAATATGAATATGGTGGATAAATATACTATCGAGACTCATTAGATAATTTGAATTATTTCAAATGTATAAGGAATATGTGTCATTAATTAATAGTCTTTTTACTTAGTTTCTTAGTTATGAAGTAACCTAAGATTTGGTGATGGAGAATTAGAAAATAATGAAATTGTTTACATGTATTATACCATAATACAATATGAATATGGTGGATAAATATACTATCGAGACTCATTAGATAATTTGAATTATTTCAAATGTATATATAATATGTGTCATTAAGTAATAGTCTTTTAACTTAGTTTCTTGGTGAAGAAGTAACCTAAAATTTGGTGATGGAAAAGAAGGAAAATACTTAAATTGTTTACATCTATTATACCAAAATAAAATTTGAATATGGTGAATAAATATACTATCGAGACTCATTAGATAATTTGAATTATTTCAAATGTATATGGAATATGTGTCATTAAGTAATAGTCTTTTAACTTTGTTTCTTAGTGATGAAGTAACCTAAGATTTGGTGATGGAGAATTAGAAAATACTGAAACTGTTTACATCTATTAGACCATAATAAAATTTGAATATGGTGAATAAATATACTATCGAGACTCATTAGATAATTTGAATTATTTCAAATATATATGGAATATGTGTCATTAAGTAATAGTCTTTTAACTTAGTTTCTTAGTGATGAAGTAACCTAAGATTTGGTAATGGAGAATTAGAAAATACTGAAACTGTTTACATCTATTATACCATAATACAATATGAATATGGTGAATAAATATACTATCGAGACTTATTAGATAATTTGATTTATTTCAAATGTATATGGAATATGTGTCATTAAGTAATAGTCTTTTAACTTAGTTTCTTAGTGATGAAGTAACCTAAAATTTGGTGATAGAGAAGAAGAAAAATATTGAAATTGTTTACATCTATTATACCATAATACAATATGAATATGGTGAATAAATATACTATCGAGACTCATTAGATAATTTGAATTATTTCAAATGTATAAGGAATATGTGTCATTAATTAATAGTCTTTTTACTTAGTTTCTTAGTGATGAAGTAACCTAAGATTTGGTGATGGAGAATTAGAAAATAATGAAATTGTTTACATGTATTATACCATAATACAATATGAATATGGTGGATAAATATACTATCGAGACTCATTAGATAATTTGAATTATTTCAAATGTATATGGAATATGTGTCATTAAGTAATAGTCTTTTAACTTAGTTTCTTAGTGATGAAGTAACCAAAGATTTGGTGATAGAGAAATAGAAAATACTGAAACTATTTACATATATTATACCATAATACAATATGAATATGGTGAATAAATATACTATCGAGACTCATTAGATAATTTGAATTATTTCAAATGTATAAGGAATATGTGTCATTAATTAATAGTTTTTTAACTTAGTTTCTTAGTGATGAAGTAACCTAAGATTTGGTGATGGAGAATTAGAAAATAATGAAATTGTTTCCATTATTATACCATAATATAATATGAATATGATGGATAAATATACTATCGAGACTCATTAGATAATTTGAATTATTTCAAATGTATATATAATATGTGTCATTAAGTAATAGTCTTTTAACTTAGTTTCTTGGTGAAGAAGTAACCTAAAATTTTGTGATGGAAAAGAAGGAAAATACTGAAATTGTTTACATCTATTATACCAAAATACAATATGAATATGGTGAATAAATATACTATCGAGACTCATTAGATAATTTGAATTATTTCTAATGTATATGGAATATGTGTCATTAAGTAATAGTCTTTTAACTTAGTTTCTTAGTGATGAAGTAACCTAAGATTTGGTGATGGAGAATTAGAAAATACTGAAACTGTTAACATCTATTACACCATAATACAATATGAATATGGTGAATAAATATACTATCGAGACTCATTAGATAATTTGAATTATTTCAAATATATATGGAATATGTGTCATTAAGTAATAGTCTTTTAACTTAGTTTCTTAGTGATGAAGTAACCTAAGATTTGGTAATGGAGAATTAGAAAATACTGAAACTGTTTACATCTATTATACCATAATACAATATGAATGTGGTGAATAAATATACTATCGAGACTTATTAGATAATTTGATTTATTTCAAATGTATATGGAATATGTGTCATTAAGTAATAATCTTTTAACTTATTTTCTTAGAGATGAAGTAACCTAAAATTTGGTGATGGAGAAGAAGAAAAATATTGAAATTGTTTACATCTATTATACCATAATAAAATATGAATATGGTGAATAAATATACTATCGAGACTCATTAGATAATTTGAATTATTTCAAATGTATAAGGAATATGTGTCATTAAGTAATAGTCTTTTAACTTAGTTTCTTGGTGAAGAAGTAACCTAAAATTTGGTGATGGAAAAGAAGGAAAATACTGAAATTGTTTACATCTATTATACCAAAATACAATATGAATATGGTTGATAAATATACTATCGAGACTCATTAGATAATTTGAATTATTTCAAATGTATATATAATATGTGTATTAAGTAATAGTCTTTTAACTTAGTTTCTTGGTGAAGAAGTAACCTAAAATTTGGTGATGGAAAAGAAGGAAAATACTGAAATTGTTTACATCTATTATACCAAAATACAATATGAATATGGTGAATAAATATACTATCGAGACTCATTAGATAATTTGAATTATTTCAAATGTATATGGAATATGTGTCATTAAGTAATAGTCTTTTAACTTAGTTTCTTAGTGATGAAGTAACCTAAGATTTGGTGATGGAGAATTAGAAAATACTGAAACTGTTTACATCTATTATACCATAATACAATATGAATATGGTGAATAAATATACTATCGAGACTCATTAGATAATTTGAATTATTTCAAATGTATATGGAATATGTGTCATTAAGTAATAGTCTTTTAACTTAGTTTCTTAGTGATGAAGTAACCTAAAATTTGGTGATGGAGAAGAAGAAAAACATTGAAATTGTTTACATCTATTATACCATAATACAATATGAATATGGTGGATAAATATACTATCGAGACTCATTAGATAATTTGAATCATTTCAAATGTATATGGAATATGTGTCATTAAGTAATAGTCTTTTAACTTAGTTTCATAGTGATGAAGTAACCTAAAATTTGGTGATGGAGAAGAAGAAAAATATTGAAATTGTTTACATCTATTATACCATAATACAATATGAATATGGTGAATAAATATACTATCGAGACTCATTAGATAATTTGAATTATTTCAAATGTATAAGGAATATGTGTCATTAATTAATAGTCTTTTAACTTAGTTTCTTAGTGATGAAGTAACCTAAGATTTGGTGATGGAGAATTAGAAAATAATGAAATTGTTTCCATTTATTATACCATAATACAATATGAATATGGTGGATAAATATACTATCGAGACTCATTAAATAATTTGAATTATTTCAAATGTATATATAATATGTGTCATTAAGTAATAGTCTTTTAACTTATTTTCTTGGTTAAGAAGTAACCTAAAATTTGGTGATGGAAAAGAAGGAAAATACTGAAATTGTTTACATCTATTATACCAAAATACAATATGAATATGGTGAATAAATATACTATCGAGACTCATTAGATAATTTGAATTATTTCAAATGTATATGGAATATGTGTCATTAAGTAATAGTCTTTTAACTTAGTTTCTTAGTGATGAAGTAACCTAAGATTCGGTGATGGAGAATTAGAAAATACTGAAACTGTTTACATCTATTATACCATAATACAATATGAATATGGTGAATAAATATACTATCGAGACTCATTAGATAATTTGAATTATTTCAAATGTATATGGAATATGTGTCATTAAGTCATAGTCTTTTAACTTAGTTTCTTAGTGATGAAGTAACCTAAAATTTGGTGATGGAGAAGAAGAAAAATATTGAAATTGTTTACATCTATTATACCATAATACAATATGAATATGGTGGATAAATATACTATCGAGACTCATTAGATAATTTTAATCATTTCAAATGTATATGGAATATGTGTCATTAAGTAATAGTCTTTTAACTTAGTTTCATAGTGATGAAGTAACCTAAAATTTGGTGATGGAGAATTAGAAAATACTGAAACTGTTTACATCTATTATACCATAATACAATATAAATAATGTGAATAAATATACTATCGAGACTCATTAGATAATTTGAATTATTTCAAATGTATATGGAATATGTGTCATTAAGTAATAGTCTTTTAACTTAGTTTCTTAGTGATGAAGTAACCTAAAATTTGGTGATGGAGAAGAAGAAAAATATTGAAATTGTTTACATCTATTATACCATAATACAATATGGTGGATAAATATATTATCGAGACTCATTAGATAATTTGAATCATTTCAAATGTATATGGAATATGTGTCATTAAGTAATAGTCTTTTAACTCAGTTTCTTAGTGATGAAGTAACCTAAAATTTGGTGATGGAGAATTAGAAAATACTGAAACTGTTTACATCTATTATACCATAATACAATATAAATATGGTGAATAAATATACTATCGAGACTCATTAGATAATTTGAATTATTTCAAATGTATATGGAATATGTGTCATTAAGTAATAGTCTTTAAACATAGTTTCTTAGTGATGAAGTAACCTAAGATTTGGTGATGGAGAATTAGAAAATACTGAAAATGTTTACATCTATTATACCATAATACAATATGAATATGATGGATAAATATACTATCGAGACTCATTAGATAATTTGAATTATTTCAAATGTATATCGAATATGTATCATTAAGTAATAGTCTTTTAACTTAGTTTCTTAGTGATGAAGTAACCTAAGATTTGGTAATGGAGAATTAGAAAATACTAAAACTGTTTACATCTATTATACCATAATACAATATGAATGTGGTGAATAAATATACTATCGAGACTTATTAGATAATTTGATTTATTTCAAATGTATATGGAATATGTGTCATTAAGTAATAGTCTTTTAACTTAGTTTCTTAGTGATGAAGTAACCTAAAATTTGGTGATGGAGAAGAAGAAAAATATTGAAATTGTTTACATCTATTATACCATAATACAATATGAATATGGTGAATAAATATACTATCGAGACTCATTAGATAATTTGAATTATTTCAAATGTATAAGGAATATGTGTCATTAATTAATTGTCTTTTAACTTAGTTTCTTAGTGATGAAGTAACCTAAGATTTGGTGATGGAGAATTAGAAAATAATGAAATTGTTTACATGTATTATACCATAATACAATATGAATATGGTGGATCAATATACTATCGAGACTCATTAGATAATTTGAATTATTTCAAATGTATATATAATATGTGTCATTAAGTAATAGTCTTTTAACTTAGTTTCTTGGTGAAGAAGTAACCTAAAATTTGGTGATGGAAAAGAAGGAAAATACTGAAATTGTTTACATCTATTATACCAAAATACAATATGAATATGGTGAATAAATATACTATCGAGACTCATTAGATAATTTAAATTATTTCAAATGTATATGGAATATGTGTCATTAAGTAATAGTCTTTTAACTTAGTTTCTTAGTGATGAAGTAACCTAAGATTCGGTGATGGAGAATTAGAAAATACTGAAACTGTTTACATCTATTATACCATAATACAATATGAATATGGTGAATAAATATACAATCGAGACTCATTAAATAATTTGAATTATTTCAAATGTATATGGAATATGTGTCATTAAGTAATAGTCTTTTAACTTAGTTTCTTAGTGATGAAGTAACCTAAAATTTGGTGATGGAGAAGAAGAAAAATATTGAAATTGTTTACATCTATTATACCATAATACAATATGAATATGGTGGATAAATATACTATCGAGACTCATTAGATAATTTGAATCATTTCAAATGTATATGGAATATGTGTCATTAAGTAATAGTCTTTTAACTTAGTTTCTTAGAGATGAAGTAACCTAAAATTTGGTGATGGAGAATTAGAAAATACTGAAACTGTTTACATCTATTATACCATAATACAATATAAATATGGTGAATAAATATACTATCGAGACTCATTAGATAATTTGAATTATTTCAAATGTATATGGAATATGTCTCATTAAGTAATAGTCTTTTAACTTAGTTTCTTAGTGATGAAGTAACCTAAAATTTGGTGATGGAGAAGAAGAAAAATATTGAAATTGTTTACATCTATTATACCATAATACAATATGAATATGGTGGATAAATATACTATCGAGACTCATTAGATAATTTGAATCATTTCAAATGTATATGGAATATGTGTCATTAAGTAATAGTCTTTTAAGTTAGTTTCTTAGTGATGAAGTAACCTAAAATTTGGTGATGGAGAATTAGAAAATACTGAAACTGTTTACATCTATTATACCATAATACAATATAAATATGGTGAATAAATATACTATCGAGACTCATTAGATAATTTGAATTATTTCAAATGTATATGGAATATATGTCATTAAGTAATAGTCTTTAAACATAGTTTCTTAGTGATGAAGTAACCTAAGATTTGGTGATGGAGAATTAGAAAATACCGAAACTGTTTACATCTATTATACCATAATACAATATGAATATGATGGATAAATATACTATCGAGACTCATTAGATAATTTGAATTATTACAAATGTATATCGAATATGTATCATTAAGTAATAGTCTTTTAACTTAGTTTCTTAGTGATGAAGTAACCTAAGATTTGGTGATGGAGAATTAGAAAATACTGAAATTGTTTACATGTATTATACCATAATACAATATTAATATGGTGAATAAATATACTATCGAGACTCATTAGATAATTTGAATTATTTCAAATGTATAAGGAATATGTGTCATTAATTAATTGTCTTTTAACTTAGTTTCTTAGTGATGAAGTAACCTAAGATTTGGTGATGGAGAATTAGAAAATAATGAAATTGTTTACATGTATTATACCATAATACAATATGAATATGGTGGATCAATATACTATCGAGACTCATTAGATAATTTGAATTATTTCAAATGTATATATAATATGTGTCATTAAGTAATAGTCTTTTAACTTAGTTTCTTGGTGAAGAAGTAACCTAAAATTTGGTGATGGAAAAGAAGGAAAATACTGAAATTGTTTACATCTATTATACCAAAATACAATATGAATATGGTGAATAAATATACTATCGAGACTCATTAGATAATTTAAATTATTTCAAATGTATATGGAATATGTGTCATTAAGTAATAGTCTTTTAACTTAGTTTCTTAGTGATGAAGTAACCTAAGATTCGGTGATGGAGAATTAGAAAATACTGAAACTGTTTACATCTATTATACCATAATACAATATGAATATGGTGAATAAATATACAATCGAGACTCATTAGATAATTTGAATTATTTCAAATGTATAAGGAATATGTGTCATTAAGTAATAGTCTTTTAACTTAGTTTCTTAGTGATGAAGTAACCTAAAATTTGGTGATGGAGAAGAAGAAAAATATTGAAATTGTTTACATCTATTATACCATAATACAATATGAATATGGTGGATAAATATACTATCGAGACTCATTAGATAATTTGAATCATTTCAAATGTATATGGAATATGTGTCATTAAGTAATAGTCTTTTAACTTAGTTTCTTAGAGATGAAGTAACCTAAAATTTGGTGATGGAGAATTAGAAAATACTGAAACTGTTTACATCTATTATACCATAATACAATATAAATATGGTGAATAAATATACTATCGAGACTCATTAGATAATTTGAATTATTTCAAATGTATATGGAATATGTCTCATTAAGTAATAGTCTTTTAACTTAGTTTCTTAGTGATGAAGTAACCTAAAATTTGGTGATGGAGAAGAAGAAAAATATTGAAATTGTTTACATCTATTATACCATAATACAATATGAATATGGTGGATAAATATACTATCGAGACTCATTAGATAATTTGAATCATTTCAAATGTATATGGAATATGTGTCATTAAGTAATAGTCTTTTAAGTTAGTTTCTTAGTGATGAAGTAACCTAAAATTTGGTGATGGAGAATTAGAAAATACTGAAACTGTTTACATCTATTATACCATAATACAATATAAATATGGTGAATAAATATACTATCGAGACTCATTAGATAATTTGAATTATTTCAAATGTATATGGAATATATGTCATTAAGTAATAGTCTTTAAACATAGTTTCTTAGTGATGAAGTAACCTAAGATTTGGTGATGGAGAATTAGAAAATACCGAAACTGTTTACATCTATTATACCATAATACAATATGAATATGATGGATAAATATACTATCGAGACTCATTAGATAATTTGAATTATTACAAATGTATATCGAATATGTATCATTAAGTAATAGTCTTTTAACTTAGTTTCTTAGTGATGAAGTAACCTAAGATTTGGTGATGGAGAATTAGAAAATACTGAAATTGTTTACATGTATTATACCATAATACAATATTAATATGGTGAATAAATATACTATCGAGACTCATTAGATAATTTGAATTATTTCAAATGTATAAGGAATATGTGTCATTAATTAATTGTCTTTTAACTTAGTTTCTTAGTGATGAAGTAACCTAAGATTTGGTGATGGAGAATTAGAAAATAATGAAATTGTTTACATGTATTATACCATAATACAATATGAATATGGTGGATCAATATACTATCGAGACTCATTAGATAATTTGAATTATTTCAAATGTATATATAATATGTGTCATTAAGTAATAGTCTTTTAACTTAGTTTCTTGGTGAAGAAGTAACCTAAAATTTGGTGATGGAAAAGAAGGAAAATACTGAAATTGTTTATATCTATTATACCAAAATACAATATGAATATGGTGAATAAATATACTATCGAGACTCATTAGATAATTTAAATTATTTCAAATGTATATGGAATATGTGTCATTAAGTAATAGTCTTTTAACTTAGTTTCTTAGTGATGAAGTAACCTAAGATTCGGTGATGGAGAATTAGAAAATACTGAAACTGTTTACATCTATTATACCATAATACAATATGAATATGGTGAATAAATATACAATCGAGACTCATTAGATAATTTGAATTATTTCAAATGTATAAGGAATATGTGTCATTAAGTAATAGTCTTTTAACTTAGTTTCTTAGTGATGAAGTAACCTAAAATTTGGTGATGGAGAAGAAGAAAAATATTGAAATTGTTTACATCTATTATACCATAATACAATATGAATATGGTGGATAAATATACTATCGAGACTCATTAGATAATTTGAATCATTTCAAATGTATATGGAATATGTGTCATTAAGTAATAGTCTTTTAACTTAGTTTCTTAGAGATGAAGTAACCTAAAATTTGGTGATGGAGAATTAGAAAATACTGAAACTGTTTACATCTATTATACCATAATACAATATAAATATGGTGAATAAATATACTATCGAGACTCATTAGATAATTTGAATTATTTCAAATGTATATGGAATATGTCTCATTAAGTAATAGTCTTTTAACTTAGTTTCTTAGTGATGAAGTAACCTAAAATTTGGTGATGGAGAAGAAGAAAAATATTGAAATTGTTTACATCTATTATACCATAATACAATATGAATATGGTGGATAAATATACTATCGAGACTCATTAGATAATTTGAATCATTTCAAATGTATATGGAATATGTGTCATTAAGTAATAGTCTTTTAAGTTAGTTTCTTAGTGATGAAGTAACCTAAAATTTGGTGATGGAGAATTAGAAAATACTGAAACTGTTTACATCTATTATACCATAATACAATATAAATATGGTGAATAAATATACTATCGAGACTCATTAGATAATTTGAATTATTTCAAATGTATATGGAATATATGTCATTAAGTAATAGTCTTTAAACATAGTTTCTTAGTGATGAAGTAACCTAAGATTTGGTGATGGAGAATTAGAAAATACCGAAACTGTTTACATCTATTATACCATAATACAATATGAATATGATGGATAAATATACTATCGAGACTCATTAGATAATTTGAATTATTACAAATGTATATCGAATATGTATCATTAAGTAATAGTCTTTTAACTTAGTTTCTTAGTGATGAAGTAACCTAAGATTTGGTGATGGAGAATTAGAAAATACTGAAACTGTTTACATGTATTATACCATAATACAATATTAATATGGTGAATAAATATACTATCGAGACTCATTAGATAATTTGAATTATTTCAAATGTATAAGGAATATGTGTCATTAATTAATAGTCTTTTAACTTAGTTTCTTAGTGATGAAGTAACCTAAGATTTGGTGATGGAGAATTAGAAAATAATGAAACTGTTTACATGTATTATACCATAATACAATATGAATATGGTGAATAAATATACTTTCGAGACTCATTAGATAATTTGAATTATTTCAAATGTATATGGAATATGTGTCATTAAGTAATAGTCTTTTAACTTAGTTTCTTAGTGATGAAGTAACCAAAGATTTGGTGATAGAGAATTAGAAAATACTGAAACTGTTTACATGTATTATAACATAATACAATATGAATATGGTGAATAAATATACTATCGAGACTCATTAGATAATTTGAATTATTTCAAATGTATAAGGAATATGTGTCATTAATTAATAGTCTTTTAACTTAGTTTCTTAGTGATGAAGTAACCTAAGATTTGGTGATGGAGAATTAGAAAATAATGAAATTGTTTACATGTATTATACCATAATACAATATGAATATGGTGGATAAATATACTATCGAGACTCATTAGATAATTTGAATTATTACAAACGTATATATAATATGTGTCATTAAGTAATAGTCTTTTAACTTAGTTTCTTGGTGAAGAAGTAAGCTAAAATTTGGTGATGGAAAAGAAGGAAAATACTGAAATTGTTTACATCTATTATACCAAAATACAATATGAATATGGTGAATAAATATACTATCGAGACTCATTAGATAATTTGAATTATTTCAAATGTATATGGAATATGTGTCATTAAGTAATAGTCTTTTAACTTAGTTTCTTAGTGATGAAGTAACCTAAGATTTGGTGATGGAGAATTAGAAAATACTGAAACTGTTTACATCTATTATACCATAATACAATATGAATATGGTGAATAGATATACTATCGAGAGTCATTAGATAATTTGAATTATTTCAAATGTATATGGAATATGTGTCATTAAGTAATAGTCTTTTAACTTAGTTTCTTAGTGATGAAGTAACCTAAGATTTGGTGATGGAGAATTAGAAAATACTGAAACTGTTTACATCTATTATACCATAATACAATATGAATACGGTGAATAAATATACTATCGAGACTCATTAGATAATTTGAATTATTTCAAATGTATATGGAATATGTGTCATTAAGTAATAGTCTTTTAACTTAGTTTCTTAGTGATGAAGTAACCTAAAATTTGGTGATGGAGAAGAAGAAAAATATTGAAATTGTTTACATCTATTATACCATAATACAATATGAATATGGTGGATAAATATACTATCGAGACTCATTAGATAATTTGAATCATTTCAAATGTATATGGAATATGTGTCATTAAGTAATAGTCTTTTAACTTAGTTTCTTAGTGATGAAGTAACATAAAATTTGGTGATGGAGAATTAGAAAATACTGAAACTGTTTACATCTATTATACCATAATACAATATGAATATGGTGAATAAATATACTATCGAGACTCATTAGATAATTTGAATTATTTCAAATGTATATGGAATATGTGTCATTAAGTAATAGTCTTTTAACTTAGTTTCTTAGTGATGAAGTAACCTAAAATTTGGTGATGGAGAAGAAGAAAAATATTGAAATTGTTTACATCTATTATACCATAATACAATATGAATATGGTGGATAAATATAATATCGAGACTCATTAGATAATTTGAATCATTTCAAATGTATATGGAATATGTGTCATTAAGTAATAGTCTTTTAACTTAGTTTCTTAGTGATGAAGTTGTAACACCCTCTAAAACCCCGAATAAAATTTCGCAAATAATTAAAATCATATTTTCAGAGTACATGTATTAACGAGGATGTCACAATTCTCTTTTAATAAAAACAAGTTCCTGTCATGCATAACATAGAAGCAACTCATACATGTTTACACAGCGGAATAATTTAATTAACAAAACCAATGTTATAATATTTTCAAAATCATCAGGGATTAACACCTGGAATATATCATCATCATATTATAACAAACATAAGGAAATAAACGAGTCTGACTAAAGCAGCTCGACAGACAAACATTCCCGGAGTTACAACTATCAGAGCATGACCCGGACAATACTTAAACGGAAATAAACTAGAAGCAACAAGCCTTCGCCAAGCACCTGAACGAAGCTCCTCAATCTGAAATGTTCAACAGTAAGGGTGAGCATCTCAACTATACATTTGATTATACGTTCATAACAATCAATTCAGATAAACCATAAGCATCACCCAACAGTTAGCACGTTTCATAGTTTACGAAAACCTTTACAATTCATATATTCATAATATATTACTTTTCATACTTATAATTAACATCAAACATCATTAACAATTCAGCAACAATACATGCATACAATCAATTAAATACAACATTGGAAAATAATCCATCCATGTCATATTCAATATAATGCAACACACCCATGCATGTGGTACCATTTTACCGCCCCATTAAATCTCGGGTCACGGATAACTCACCATTCCATTATATCGCGGACACGGCTACCACCTCAACGTTCCATTAAATCGCGGACACGTATATTGGCCACCATGTTAATTCCACACAATGGGAATTAACAAATTCAACATGATATGTAAAGTATGTAACACTCAGCATACTATTCACATCAATAAAACATATCATGCAACATCAACATTATCAATCTCAACAGGATATGGATAGCATGTAATCACTCAGCATACTATTAAACATCAACCAACCATATCAAGTTATATCATAATTCATGCTTGATAACATCATCTAAAAGCATGACAATAAATCTAAGTAGTGTTGGTATCATAACATACAAACGTTATTCGATACAAGCATCAATCAACACTAGGAAATCAATAAACAACATATTCAAAACATATCAAACACTGCACATCAAAACAGGATCAATCCCGTACATAACAGCATGCACAGAAAACAAAATTCAGAAACCAACACAGGAGGTTTAACACGGGTGCCCGTGTGAATCAACACTGCCCGTGTGGAAATGTGTCCAGAAACACGTTATTTTGCCAATACAGTGGATCAACACGGGTGCCCGTGTGAATCAACATGGCCCGTGTTGAAATGTGTCTGGAAACACATTTTTTTGCCAACACAGTAGATCAACACGGGTGCCCGTGTGAATCAACACGGCCCGTGTTGATGAGCGCGTACCAAATGTTTCCTGCACCTGCAGCAGCTCAGAACAGCAGCCAAACACGAAAAATACCAGCCGAAACACACATTTCGGTACATAACAACATCAATTATGCATAACTCAAAGCAACACATCAATTGGAAACACAATTCCCTCCTACGTTAGTCAATTTCCAATCTTAAGGACAGCCTTATTTCACTTAAGGTCTTATTTTTCAAATCATACACAACTCAAAATTTTTGTCTCAAAACATCCTATTTTATCAACCATTCTTTCATCAACAACAAGTTTTATAAAATTGACCTTAAGTTACATATTACCCGTCCTTTAGGGAAATTCTAACAACATCAAGGTTATCCCTAGAACACCTAAGGTAAACTCACGATCATACAGTTATACTCCCAATCCACCATAGGAACCTAAAATCCCTAATTGATTTATAAAATTTGGGAACCTAAACCTTTTCTAACAAGGTTCAACCCTAAGGTTATTGATTCCTAAGAACATCAAAAAATTGGGGTTTCTTCCTACGATTATCCAAAATCAATCGTACCTAAACCCATAAGAAAATATAAATTGAGTAGTAGCCCCCCTTACCTTATCAAATTGCAGCTTTGAACTTTGAGCGATGTTCTTCGTTCTTCGCACCTTCAGAGCTCAGCTTCCCAAATTTCCCAAATTCTGTGTTATCGTGAATAATGAGAAAATAACTTGAGTTCCAAAATATATCCTTATTTCTTTTGCACCCCCACTCTTTACTAACGACATCCAAGCCCAATAACTTAAAAACCCCATGTTTTCTTATTTCTTTTATTTTCTTCAAATATTCCAAAATAGATAATTCCTTTTTATTTTATTAATTCTAATAAAATAATTTCCCAATTTAAATAAATCAAATAATTGAAACTCGGGTGTTACAACTCTCCCCCACTAAAAGAGTTTTCGTCCTCGAAAACATACCTTAGACGAACAGTTCCGGATAAGCCTCTTTCATCTGGCTCTCCAGTTCCCAAGTGATATTTCCACCTGCTGGACCTCCCCAAGCAACCTTCACTAATGCTATCTCTTTACCCCTTAACTGTTTCACTTCCCGATCTTCTATCCTCATAGGCAATGTTTCTACCGTCAGGTTATCTCTCACCTGTACATCATCTACTTGGATTACATGAGATGGGTCTGGAATGTATCTCCTCAACTGAGAAACATGAAAAACATCGTGCAAATTCGCAAGTCTCGGAGGTAAAGCAATACGATAAGCAACTTCTCCAATTCTTTCCGTAATCTGAAACGGACCAATAAAACACGGAGTCAACATCTTAGATTTCAACGCTCGACCAATACGCGTCATCGGAGTAACTCTCATAAACACATGATCTCCAGCACTGAATTCTAAATTCTTCCTCCTCTTATCATGATAACTTTTCTGACGACTCTGAGAAGCTCTCATCTTCTCTTGAATCAATTTGGTCTTTTCAGTAGTCTGCTGAACAATCTCTGGCCCAATTACTGAACTCTCTCCAGATTCATACCAACACAAAGGCGTTCTACACCGTCTACCATACAATGCCTCAAACGGAGCCATACCAATACTCGAATGGTAACTATTGTTATAAGTAAATTCAATCAATGGCAAATAGCTATCCCAAGCTCCACCCTTCTCTAAAACACAAGCACGCAATAAATCTTCTAACGATTGAATCGTCCTCTCCGTCTGTCCATCAGTATGAGGATGGTAAGCTGAACTCAACCTCAATTTAGTACCTAAAGCCTTCTGCAATCCTTCCCAAAATTTCGGAGTGAACCTCGGATCTCTATCTGACACAATACTAGAAGGAACTCCATGCAAACTCACTATTTTCTCAATATATAACTGTGCCAATCTCTCCATTGAGTAATCCATTCGCACCGGTATAAAATGAGCAGACTTAGTCAGTCTATCCACAACAACCCATATCGCTTCATAATTCTTAGGAGTCCTCGGCAACCCCGATACAAAATCCATAGAAATACTATCCCACTTCCATTCTGGAATAAACATCGGTTGCATAAATCCAGACGGCTTCTGATGCTCAATCTTCGATTTCTGACAGATTAAACATGCATACACAAATTCAGCTATTTCCTTTTTCATTCCCGGCCACCAAAACAATTTCTTCAAATCATGATACATTTTCGCGGCACCCGGATGAATACTCATCCCACTGCGATGTCCTTCCTCTAATATACTCTTCTTGATTTCTGCAACATCAGGAACACAAACTCTATCGCCAAATCTCATAACATCATTTTCATCAATTCTAAACTCACCACCTTGACCTTGGTTGATCAATGTCAATTTATCAACTAAATTAACATCAGATTTCTGCCCGATCCTGATCTCTTCTAGAATACCACTAGTAAGTTTCAACATACCCAAACGAACACACTTCGGAGTACTTTCACAAAGTAAACTCAAATCTCGGAATTGTTCAATTAAATCCAATTCACGAACCATCATCATAGACATATGCAAGGATTTCCTGCTCAAAGCATCTGCAACCACATTTGCCTTACCAGGATGGTAATTCAAACCAAAATCATAATCTTTGAGAAATTCCAGCCACCTTCTTTGCCTCATATTGAGCTCTTTCTGATCGAAAAGATACTTCAAACTCTTATGATCACTATACACTTCAAATCTCGAACCATACAGATAATGTCTCCACAATTTCAAGACAAACACAACTGCTGCCAACTCTAAGTCATGAGTAGGATAGTTCCTTTCATGAACCTTCAACTGTCTCGAAGCATACACAACTACCTGTTGATTCTGCATTAAAACACCACCTAATCCCATCAGAGATGCATCACAATAAACCACAAAAGATTCCACCGGATTTGGCAAAATCAGAATAGGAGCACTAGTCAATCTCCGCTTCAATTCTTGGAAACCTTTCTCACAATCAGAATCCCAAATAAACGCTTGTCCTTTACGAGTCAACTTCATCAACGGCAATGTTAACTTTGAGAATCCTTCGATAAACTTCCTGTAATAACCTGCAAGACCAAGAAAACTTCTGATTTCAGAAACAGTCTTCGGCGCTTCCCACTGAGATACTGCTTCTACTTTTGTAGGATTCACTGCAATACCATTCTTAGAAATCACATGTCCAAGAAAACTAACTTCATTCAGCCAGAACTCACATTTGGACAACTTTGCATACAACTTCTTATCTTTCAACAACTCTAACACAATTCTGAGATGTTCCGCATGCTCTTCGTCATTCTTGGAAGAAATCATAATGTCATCAATAAAAACCACAACAAACTTATCCAGATACGGATGAAAAATCCTGTTCATATATTCCATGAAAACACCAGGTGCATTAGTAACTCCGAACGGCATAACAGAATATTCATAATGCCCATACCTCGTTCGAAAAGCAGTCTTTTGAATATCTTCCGCTTTCACACGAATCTGATGATATCCAGATCTCAAGTCAATCTTACTGAATACACTGGCTCCAATTAGCTGATCCATTAAATCATCAATCCTCGGTAATGGATACCGATTCTTAATGGTTACCTTGTTCAATTGCCTGTAATCAACACACAGTCTCATAGAACCTTCTTTCTTCTTGACCAACAATACCGGAGCACCCCAAGGCGAAACACTTGGACGAATAAACTTCTTCTCCAGTAAATCTTCCAACTGACTCTTCAATTCAGCCAACTCAGATGAAGACATACGATATGGTGCCATCGACCCCGGTCTCGTACCAGGAATCAAATCTATAGAAAATTCCACCTCTCTCTCAGGAGGTAACTCTCCAACATCATCAGGAAAGAGTTCTGGAAAATCACACACCACTGGCAATTCGCCACTCCTGACCTTTCCTGTTGCATCTAACGAAGCAAGTAACATAAACACATTAGCACCGTCTTCCATTGCTTCTTGTACCTGCCTAGCAGTCATAGTTAAATTCTCGACACCAACTGCTTCTGGAAAAATCACCGTCTTAGCAAAACAGTTCAGATGAACCCGGTTGAATTCCAACCAGTTCATCCCAAGGATAATATCAATTTGTTCAAGCGGTAGGCACACTAAATCTATACCGAAACCTCTACCAAAAATCTCAATAGGACAATTCCTACATACTAGTGAAGTTGTCACTGAACCCGATGCAGGAGTATCAATAACCATGCTACCTCGCATACCAGATATGTCCAGTTTCAACCTCTCAGCACAATCCTAGGAAATGAAAGAATGAGTTGCACCAGTATCAATAATTGCAACTAAAGGTGTGCCATGAATAAAACATGTACCTTTAATCAATCGATCCTCTGGAGTAGTCTCAGATCCAGACAAAGCGAACACTTTTCCACCTGACTGGTCCTTCTTAGGCTTAGGACACTGCGGACGAATGTGACCTTCTTCGCCATAATTGTAACAAGTAACAGACTTCCCTTTGCAATCAATAGACAAATGACCAGTCTTTCCACATTTATAGCACTTCTTCTCATCGCTCTTGCAATCTCGAATATGATGACCAAACTCACCACACTTGTAGCATCTGATAGGAGCCTTAGAATCTCCCCCACTAGGCCTTTTCCATCCACCTGATTTCTGGTTACCTCTACCATATGGCTTGCCACGGTCCATATGTTGCTTTCCTCTCTTATCAACAGCCCCACGAGAGTGAGACGACCTAGTCTTGGTAATATCTTCTTCCAAGATCCTGCTACAATCCACCAGATCAGAAAATCTACGAATACGCTGGTACCTGATTCCCTGCTTAATCTCGTCTCGGAGACCATTCTCAAATTTGATACATTTAGAGAATTATCCGGCCTCATCATTGTTGTAGTGCGCATAATACTTTGCCAACTCCGTGAACTTAGTAGCATACTCACTAACAGTCAGATTGCCCTGCTTAAGCTCCAAAAATTCAATTTCCTTTCTTCCCCGAACATCTTCAGGAAAGTACCTCCTCAGAAAATCCCTTCTGAAGTTAGCCCAAGTCAGTGCTTCTCCATCCTGAACCATTTCAGTCCTTGTGGCAACCCACCAGTCGTCGGCCTCTTCTGCCAACATATGCGTACCATATCTGACTTTCAGATCTTCAGCACAATCAATCACACGGAAGATCCTTTCGATTTCCTTCAGCCACTTCTGAGCACCTTCAGGGTCATGTGTACCTTTGAACAACGGAGGATTGTTCCTTTGGAAGTTCCCCAATTGCCTATCAGCACCAATCACGCCTCCATTTGGATTTCCAGCAAGTACACCAGCTAACATCCCCAAAGCCTCAGCGAGTGCAGCATCATTTCATCCGTTACCTCTTCCAGCCATATTCCTGAGAATTAAAACATACTCCTCATCAGAATACAGTATCGACAGTGTTGCCTTACACTAGCCGCATACAAAAGAAATGACTGACTCAAGACTCTGGTCGCAACGACCGACTATGCTCTGATACCACTATTGTAACACCCTCTAAAACCCCGAATAAAATTTCGCAAATAATTAAAATCATATTTTCAGAGTACATGTATTAACGAGGATGTCACAATTCTCTTTTAATAAAAACAAGTTCCTGTCATGCATAACATAGAAGCAACTCATACATGTTTACACAGCGGAATAATTTAATTAACAAAACCAATGTTATAATATTTTCAAAATCATCAGGGATTAACACCTGGAATATATCAGCATCATATTATAACAAACATAAGGAAATAAACGAGTCTGACTAAAGCAGCTCGACAAACAAACATTCTCGGAGTTACAACTATCAGAGCATGACCCGGACAATACTTAAACGGAAATAAACTAGAAGCAACAAGCCTTCGCCAAGCACCTGAACGAAGCTCCTCAATCTGAAATGTTCAACAGTAAGGGTGAGCATCTCAACTATACATTTGATTATACGTTCATAACAATCAATTCAGATAAACCATAAGCATCACCCAACAGTTAGCACGTTTCATAGTTTACGAAAACCTTTACAATTAATATATTCATAATATATTACATTTCATACTTATAATTAACATCAAACATCATTAACAATTCAGCAACAATACATGCATACAATCAATTAAATACAACATTGGAAAATCATCCATCCATGTCATATTCAATATAATGCAACACACCCATGCATGTGGTACCATTTTACCGCCCCATTAAATCTCGGGTCACGGATAACTCACCGTTCCATTATATCGCGGACACGGCTACCACTTCAACGTTCCATTAAATCGCGGACACGTATATTGGCCACCATGTTAATTCCACACAATGGGAATTAACAAATGCAACATGATATGTAAAGTATGTAACACTCAGCATACTATTCACATCAATAAAACATATCATGCAACATCAACATTATCAATCTCAACAGGATATGGATAGCATGTAATCACTCAGCATACTATTAAACATCAACCAACCATATCAAGTTATATCATAATTCATGCTTGATAACATCATCTAAAAGCATGACAATAGATCTACGTAGTGTTGGTATCATAACATACAAACGTTATTCGATACAAGCATCAATCAACACTAGGAAATCAATAAACAGCATATTCAAAACATATCAAACACTGCACATCAAAACAGGATCAATCCCGTACATAACAGCATGCACAGAAAACAAAATTCAGAAACCAACACAGGAGGTTTAACACGGGTGCCCGTGTGAATCAACACTGCCCGTGTGGAAATGTGTCCAGAAACACGTTATTTTGCCAATACAGTGGATCAACACGGGTGCCCGTGTGAATCAACACGGCCCGTGTTGAAATGTGTCTGGAAACACATTTTTTTGCCAACACAGTAGATCAACACGGGTGCCCGTGTGAATCAACACGGCCCGTGTTGATGAGCGCGTACCAAATTTTTCCCGCACCTGCAGCAGCTCAGAACAGCAGCCAAACACGAAAAATACCAGCCGAAACGCACATTTCGGTACATAACAACATCAATTATGCATAACTCAAAGCAACACATCAATTGGAAACACAATTCCCTCCTACGTTAGTCAATTTCCAATCTTATGGACAGCCTTATTTCACTTAAGGTCTTATTTTTCAAATCATACACAACTCAGAATTTTTGTCTCAAAACATCCTATTTTATCAACCATTCTTTCATCAACAACAAGTTTTATAAAATTGACCTTAAGTTACATATTACCCGTCCTTTAGGGAAATTCTAACAACATCAAGGTTATCCCTAGAACACCTAAGGTAAACTCACGATCATACAGTTATACTCCCAATCCACCATAGGAACCTAAAATCCCTAATTGATTTATAAAATTTGGGAACCTAAACCTTTTCTAACAAGGTTCAACCCTAAGGTTATTGATTCCTAAGAACATCAAAAAATTGGGGTTTCTTCCTACGATTATCCAAAATCAATTGTACCTAAACCCATAAGCAAATATAAATTGAGTAGTAGCCCCCCTTACCTTATCAAATTGCAGCTTTGAACTTTGAGCGATGTTCTTCGTTCTTCGCACCTTCAGAGCTCAGCTTCCCAAATTTCCCAAATTTTGTGTTATCGTTAATAATGAGAAAATAACTTGAGTTCCAAAATATATCCTTATTTCTTTTGCACCCCCACTCTTTACTAACGACATCCAAGCCCAATAACCTAAAAACCCCAAGTTTTCTTATTTCTTTTATTTTCTTCAAATATTCCAAAATAGATAATTCCTTTTTAATTTATTAATTCTAATAAAATAATTTCCCAATTTAAATAAATCAAATAATTGAAACTGGGGTGTTACAGAAGTAACCTAAAATTTGGTGATGGAGAATTAGAAAATACTGAAACTGTTTACATCTATTATACCATAATACAATATAAATATGGTGAATAAATATACTATCGAGACTCATTAGATAATTTGAAATATTTCAAATGTATATGGAATATGTGTCATTAAGTAATAGTCTTTTAACTTAGTTTCTTAGTGATGAAGTAACCTAAGATTTGGTGATGGAGAATTAGAAAATACTGAAACTGTTTACATCTATTATACCATAATACAAAATGAATATGATGGATAAATATACTATCGAGACTCATTAGATAATTTGAATTATTTCAAATGTATATCGAATATGTATCATTAAGTAATAGTCTTTTAACTTAGTTTCTTAGTGATGAAGTAACCTAAGATTTGGTGATGGAGAATTAGAAAATACTGAAATTGTTTACATCTATTATACCATAATACAATATGAATATGGTGAATAAATATACTATCGAGACTCATTAGATAATTTGAATTATTTCAAATATATAAGGAATATGTGTCATTAAATAATAGTCTTTTAACTTAGTTTCTTAGTGATGAAGTAACCTAAGATTTGGTGATGGAGAATTAGAAAATAATGAAACTGTTTACATGTATTATACCATAATACAATATGAATATGGTGAATAAATATACTTTCGAGACTCATTAGATAATTTGAATTATTTCAAATGTATATGGAATATGTGTCATTAAGTAATAGTCTTTTAACTTAGTTTCTTAGTGATGAAGTAACCAAAGATTTGGTGATAGAGAATTAGAAAATACTGAAACTGTTTACATGTATCATAACATAATACAATATTAATATGGTGAATAAATATACTATCGAGACTCATTAGATAATTTGAATTATTTCAAATGTATAAGGAATATGTGTCATTAAGTAATAGTCTTTTAACTTAGTTTCTTAGTGATGAAGTAACCTAAGATTTGGTGATGGAGAATTAGAAAATAATGAAATTGTTTACATGTATTATACCATAATACAATATGAATATGGTGGATAAATATACTATCGAGACTCATTAAATAATTTTAATTATTTCAAACGTATATATAATATGTGTCATTAAGTAATAGTCTTTTAACTTAGTTTCTTGGTGATGAAGTAACCTAAGATTTGGTGATGGAGAATTAGAAAATACTGAAACTGTTTACATCTATTATACCATAATACAATATGAATATGGTGAATAAATATATTATCGAGACTCATTAGATAATTTGAATTATTTCAAATGTATATGGAATATGTGTCATTAAGTAATAGTCTTTTAACTTAGTTTCTTAGTGATGAAGTAACCTAAGATTTGGTGATGGAGAATTAGAAAATACTGAAACTGTTTACATCTATTATACCATAATACAAAATGAATATGATGGATAAATATACTATCGAGACTCATTAGATAATTTGAATTATTTCAAATGTATATCGAATATGTATCATTAAGTAATAGTCTTTTAACTTAGTTTCTTAGTGATGAAGTAACCTAAGATTTGGTGATGGAGAATTAGAAAATACTGAAATTGTTTACATCTATTATACCATAATACAATATGAATATGGTGAATAAATATACTATCGAGACTCATTAGATAATTTGAATTATTTCAAATATATAAGGAATATGTGTCATTAAATAATAGTCTTTTAACTTAGTTTCTTAGTGATGAAGTAACCTAAGATTTGGTGATGGAGAATTAGAAAATAATGAAACTGTTTACATGTATTATACCATAATACAATATGAATATGGTGAATAAATATACTTTCGAGACTCATTAGATAATTTGAATTATTTCAAATGTATATGGAATATGTGTCATTAAGTAATAGTCTTTTAACTTAGTTTCTTAGTGATGAAGTAACCAAAGATTTGGTGATAGAGAATTAAAAAATACTGAAACTGTTTACATGTATCATAACATAATACAATATTAATATGGTGAATAAATATACTATCGAGACTCATTAGATAATTTGAATTATTTCAAATGTATAAGGAATATGTGTCATTAAGTAATAGTCTTTTAACTTAGTTTCTTAGTGATGAAGTAACCTAAGATTTGGTGATGGAGAATTAGAAAATAATGAAATTGTTTACATGTATTATACCATAATACAATATGAATATGGTGGATAAATATACTATCGAGACTCATTAGATAATTTGAATTATTTCAAACGTATATATAATATGTGTCATTAAGTAATAGTCTTTTAACTTAGTTTCTTGGTGATGAAGTAACCTAAGATTTGGTGATGGAGAATTAGAAAATACTGAAACTGTTTACATCTATTATACCATAATACAATATGAATATGGTGAATAAATATACTATCGAGACTCATTAGATAATTTGAATTATTTCAAATGTATATGGAATATGTGTCATTAAGTAATAGTCTTTTAACTTAGTTTCTTAGTGATGAAGTAACCTAAGATTTGGTGATGGAGAATTAGAAAATACTGAAACTGTTTACATCTATTATACCATAATACAATATAAATATGGTGAATAAATATACTATCGAGACTCATTAGATAATTTGAATTATTTCAAATGTATATGGAATATGTGTCAGTAAGTAATAGTCTTTTAACTTAGTTTCTTAGTGATGAAGTAACCTAAAATTTGGTGATGGAGAAGAAGAAAAACATTGAAATTGTTTACATCTATTATACCATAATACAATATGAATATGGTGGATAAATATACTATCGAGACTCATTAGATAATTTGAATCATTTCAAATGTATATGGAATATGTGTCATTAAGTAATAGTCTTTTAACTTAGTTTCTTAGTGATGAAGTAACCTAAAATTTGGTGATGGAGAATTAGAAAATACTGAAACTGTTTACATCTATTATACCATAATACAATATAAATATGGTGAATAAATATACTATCGAGACTCATTAGATAATTTGAATTATTTCAAATGTATATGGAATATGTGTCATTAAGTAATAGTCTTTAAACTTAGTTTCTTAGTGATGAAGTAACCTAAGATTTGGTGATGGAGAATTAAAAAATACTGAAACTGTTTACATCTATTATACCATAATACAATATGACTATGATGGATAAATATACTATCGAGACTCATTAGATAATTTGAATTATTTCAAATGTATATCGAATATGTATCATTAAGTAATAGTCTTTTAACTTAGTTTCTTAGTGATGAAGTAACCTAAGATTTGGTGATGGAGAATTAGAAAATACTTAAACTGTTTACATGTATTATACCATAATACAATATGAATATGGTGAATAAATATACTATCGAGACTCATTATATAATTTGAATTATTTCAAATGTATATGGAATATGTGTCATTAAGTAATAGTCTTTTAACTTAGTTTCTTAGTGATGAAGTAACCAAAGATTTGGTGATAGAGAATTAGAAAATACTGAAATTGTTTACATGTATTATACCATAATACAATATGAATATGGTGAATAAATATACTATCCAGACTCATTAGATAATTTGAATTATTTCAAATGTATAAGGAATATGTGTCATTAATTAATAGTCTTTTAACTTAGTTTCTTAGTGATGAAGTAACCTAAGATTTGGTGATGGAGAATTAGAAAATAATGAAATTGTTTATGTGTATTATACCATAATACAATATGAATATGGTGGATAAATATACTATCGAGACTCATTAGATAATTTGAATTATTTCAAATGTATATATAATATGTGTCATTAAGTAATAGTCTTTTAACTTAGTTTCTTGGTGAAGAAGTAACCTAAAATTTGGTGATGGAAAAGAAGGAAAATACTGAAATTGTTTACATCTATTATACCAAAATACAATATGAATATGGTGAATAAATATACTATCGAGACTCATTAGATAATTTGAATTATTTCAAATGTATATGGAATATGTGTCATTAAGTAATAGTCTTTTAACTTAGTTTCTTAGTGATGAAGTAACCTAAGATTTGGTGATGGAGAATTAGAAAATACTGAAACTGTTTACATTTATTATACCATAATACAATATGAATATGGTGAATAAATATACTATCGAGACTCATTAGATAATTTGAATTATTTCAAATGTATAAGGAATATGTGTCATTAATTAATAGTCTTTTAACTTAGTTTCTTAGTGATGAAGTAACCTATGATTTGGTGATGGAGAATTAGAAAATAATGAAATTGTTTACGTGTATTATACCATAATACAATATGAATATGGTGGATAAATATACTATCGAGACTCATTAGGTAATTTGAATTATTTCAAATGTATATATAATATGTGTCATTAAGTAATAGTCTTTTAACTTAGTTTCTTGGTGAAGAAGTAACCTAAAATTTGGTGATGGAAAAGAAGGAAAATACTGAAATTGTTTACATCTATTATACCAAAATACAATATGAATATGGTGAATAAATATACTATCGAGACTCATTAGATAATTTGAATTATTTCAAATGTATATGGAATATGTGTCATTAAGTAATAGTCTTTTAACTTAGTTTCTTAGTGATGAAGTAACCTAAGATTTGGTGATGGAGAATTAGAAAATACTGAAACTGTTTAAATCTATTATACCATAATACAATATAAATATGGTGAATAAATATACTATCGTGACTCATTAGATAATTTGAATTATTTCAAATATATATGGAATATGTGTCAGTAAGTAATAGTCTTTTAACTTAGTTTCTTAGTGATGAAGTAACCTAAAATTTGGTGATAGAGAAGAAGAAAAACATTGAAATTGTTTACATCTATTATACCATAATACAATATGAATATGGTGGATAAATATACTATCGAGACTCATTAGATAATTTGAATCATTTCAAATTTATATGGAATATGTGTCATTAAGTAATAGTCTTTTAACTTAGTTTCTTAGTGATGAAGTAACCTAAAATTTGGTGATGGAGAATTAGAAAATACTGAAACTGTTTACATCTATTATACCATAATACAATATAAATATGGTGAATAAATATACTATCGAGACTCATTAGATAATTTGAATTATTTCAAATGTATATGGAATATGTGTCATTAAGTAATAGTCTTTAAACTTAGTTTCTTAGTGATGAAGTAACCTAAGATTTGGTGATGGAGAATTAGAAAATACTGAAACTGTTTACATGTATTATACCATAATACAATATGACTATGATGGATAAATATACTATCGAGACTCATTAGATAATTTGAATTCTTTCAAATGTATAAGGATGTGTCATTAATTAATAGTCTTTTAACTTAGTTTCTTAGTGATGAAGTAACCTAAGATTTGGTGATGGAGAATTAGAAAATAATGAAACTGTTTACATGTATTATACCATAATACAATATGAATATGGTGAATAAATATACTATCGAGACTCATTATATAATTTGAATTATTTCAAATGTATATGGAATATGTGTCATTAAGTAATAGTCTTTTAACTTAGTTTCTTAGTGATGAAGTAACCAAAGATTTGGTGATAGAGAATTAGAAAATACTGAAACTGTTTACATGTATTATACCATAATACAATATGAATATGGTGAATAAATATACTATCGAGACTCATTAGATAATTTGAATTATTTTAAATGTATAAGGAATATGTGTCATTAATTAATAGTCTTTTAACTTAGTTTCTTAGTGATGAAGTAACCTAAGATTTGGTGATGGAGAATTAGAAAATAATTAAATTGTTTACATGTATTATACCATAATACAATATGAATATGGTGGATAAATATACTATCGAGACTCATTAGATAATTTGAATTATTTCAAATGTATATATAATATGTGTCATTAAGTAATAGACTTTTAACTTAGTTTTTGGTGAAGAAGTAACCTAAAATTTGGTGATGGAAAAGAAGGAAAATACTGAAATTGTTTACATCTATTATACCATAATACAATATAAATATGGTGAATAAATATACTATCGAGACTTATTAGATAATTTTAATTATTTCAAATGTATATGGAATATGTGTCATTAAGTAATAGTCTTTTAACTTAGTTTCTTAGTGATGAAGTAACCTAAGATTTGGTGATGGAGAATTAGAAAATACTGAAACTGTTTACATCTATTATACCATAATACAATATGAATATGGTGAATAAATATACTATCGAGACTCATTAGATAATTTGAATTATTTCAAATGTATATGGAATATGTGTCATTAAGTAATAGTCTTTTAACTTAGTTTCTTAGTGATGAAGTAACCTAAGATTTGGTGATGGAGAATTAGAAAATACTGAAACTGTTTACATCTATTATACCATAATACAATATGAATATGGTGAATAAATATACTATCGAGACTCATTAGATAATTTGAATTATTTCAAATGTATATGGAATATGTGTCATTAAGTAATAGTCTTTAAACTTAGTTTCTTAGTGATGAAGTAACCTAAAATTTGGTGATGGAGAAGAAGAAAAATATTGAAATTGTTTACATTTATTATACCATAATACAATATGAATATGGTGGATAAATATACTATCGAGACTCATTAGATAATTTGAATCATTTCAAATGTATATGGAATATGTGTCATTAAGTAATAGTCTTTTAACTTAGTTTCTTAGTGATGAAGTAACCTAAAATTTGGTGATGGAGAATTAGAAAATACTGAAACTGTTTACATCTATTATACCATAATACAATATAAATATGGTGAATAAATATACTATCGAGACTCATTAGATAATTTGAATTATTTCAAATGTATATGGAATATGTATCATTAAGTAATAGTCTTTTAACTTAGTTTCTTAGTGATGAAGTAACCTAAGATTTGGTGATGGAGAATTAGAAAATACTTAAACTGTTTACATGTATTATACCATAATACAATATGAATATGGGGAATAAATATACTATCGAGACTCATTATATAATTTGAATTATTTCAAATGTATATGGAATATGTGTCATTAAGTAATAGTCTTTTAACTTAGTTTCTTAGTGATGAAGTAACCAAAGATTTGGTGATAGAGAATTAGAAAATACTGAAATTGTTTACATGTATTATACCATAATACAATATGAATATGGTGAATAAATATACTATCCAGACTCATTAGATAATTTGAATTATTTCAAATGTATAAGGAATATGTGTCATTAATTAATAGTCTTTTAACTTAGTTTCTTAGTGATGAAGTAACCTAAGATTTGGTGATGGAGAATTAGAAAATAATGAAATTGTTTATGTGTATTATACCATAATACAATATGAATATGGTGGATAAATATACTATCGAGACTCATTAGATAATTTGAATTATTTCAAATGTATATATAATATGTGTCATTAAGTAATAGTCTTTTAACTTAGTTTCTTGGTGAAGAAGTAACCTAAAATTTGGTGATGGAAAAGAAGGAAAATACTGAAATTGTTTACATCTATTATACCAAAATACAATATGAATATGGTGAATAAATATACTATCGAGACTCATTAGATAATTTGAATTATTTCAAATGTATATGGAATATGTGTCATTAAGTAATAGTCTTTTAACTTAGTTTCTTAGTGATGAAGTAACCTAAGATTTGGTGATGGAGAATTAGAAAATACTGAAACTGTTTACATCTATTATACCATAATACAATATGAATATGGTGAATAAATATACTATCGAGACTCATTAGATAATTTGAATTATTTCAAATGTATAAGGAATATGTGTCATTAATTAATAGTCTTTTAACTTAGTTTCTTAGTGATGAAGTAACCTATGATTTGGTGATGGAGAATTAGAAAATAATGAAATTGTTTACGTGTATTATACCATAATACAATATGAATATGGTGGATAAATATACTATCGAGACTCATTAGGTAATTTGAATTATTTCAAATGTATATATAATATGTGTCATTAAGTAATAGTCTTTTAACTTAGTTTCTTGGTGAAGAAGTAACCTAAAATTTGGTGATGGAAAAGAAGGAAAATACTGAAATTGTTTACATCTATTATACCAAAATACAATATGAATATGGTGAATAAATATACTATCGAGACTCATTAGATAATTTGAATTATTTCAAATGTATATGGAATATGTGTCATTAAGTAATAGTCTTTTAACTTAGTTTCTTAGTGATGAAGTAACCTAAGATTTGGTGATGGAGAATTAGAAAATACTGAAACTGTTTAAATCTATTATACCATAATACAATATAAATATGGTGAATAAATATACTATCGTGACTCATTAGATAATTTGAATTATTTCAAATGTATATGGAATATGTGTCAGTAAGTAATAGTCTTTTAACTTAGTTTCTTAGTGATGAAGTAACCTAAAATTTGGTGATGGAGAAGAAGAAAAACATTGAAATTGTTTACATCTATTATACCATAATACAATATGAATATGGTGGATAAATATACTATCGAGACTCATTAGATAATTTGAATCATTTCAAATTTATATGGAATATGTGTCATTAAGTAATAGTCTTTTAACTTAGTTTCTTAGTGATGAAGTAACCTAAAATTTGGTGATGGAGAATTAGAAAATACTGAAACTGTTTACATCTATTATACCATAATACAATATAAATATGGTGAATAAATATACTATCGAGACTCATTAGATAATTTGAATTATTTCAAATGTATATGGAATATGTGTCATTAAGTAATAGTCTTTAAACTTAGTTTCTTAGTGATGAAGTAACCTAAGATTTGGTGATGGAGAATTAGAAAATACTGAAACTGTTTACATGTATTATACCATAATACAATATGACTATGATGGATAAATATACTATCGAGACTCATTAGATAATTTGAATTCTTTCAAATGTATAAGGATGTGTCATTAATTAATAGTCTTTTAACTTAGTTTCTTAGTGATGAAGTAACCTAAGATTTGGTGATGGAGAATTAGAAAATAATGAAACTGTTTACATGTATTATACCATAATACAATATGAATATGGTGAATAAATATACTATCGAGACTCATTATATAATTTGAATTATTTCAAATGTATATGGAATATGTGTCATTAAGTAATAGTCTTTTAACTTAGTTTCTTAGTGATGAAGTAACCAAAGATTTGGTGATAGAGAATTAGAAAATACTGAAACTGTTTACATGTATTATACCATAATACAATATGAATATGGTGAATAAATATACTATCGAGACTCATTAGATAATTTGAATTATTTTAAATGTATAAGGAATATGTGTCATTAATTAATAGTCTTTTAACTTAGTTTCTTAGTGATGAAGTAACCTAAGATTTGGTGATGGAGAATTAGAAAATAATTAAATTGTTTACATGTATTATACCATAATACAATATGAATATGGTGGATAAATATACTATCGAGACTCATTAGATAATTTGAATTATTTCAAATGTATATATAATATGTGTCATTAAGTAATAGACTTTTAACTTAGTTTTTGGTGAAGAAGTAACCTAAAATTTGGTGATGGAAAAGAAGGAAAATACTGAAATTGTTTACATCTATTATACCATAATACAATATAAATATGGTGAATAAATATACTATCGAGACTTATTAGATAATTTTAATTATTTCAAATGTATATGGAATATGTGTCATTAAGTAATAGTCTTTTAACTTAGTTTCTTAGTGATGAAGTAACCTAAGATTTGGTGATGGAGAATTAGAAAATACTGAAACTGTTTACAAGTATTATACCATAATACAATATGAATATGGTGAATAAATATACTATCGAGACTCATTAGATAATTTGAATTATTTCAAATGTATATGGAATATGTGTCATTAAGTAATAGTCTTTTAACTTAGTTTCTTAGTGATGAAGTAACCTAAAATTTGGTGATGGAGAATTAGAAAATACTGAAACTGTTTACATCTATTATACCATAATACAATATGAATATGGTGAATAAATATACTATCGAGACTCATTAGATAATTTGAATTATTTCAAATGTATATGGAATATGTGTCATTAAGTAATAGTCTTTAAACTTAGTTTCTTAGTGATGAAGTAACCTAAAATTTGGTGATGGAGAAGAAGAAAAATATTGAAATTGTTTACATTTATTATACCATAATACAATATGAATATGGTGGATAAATATACTATCGAGACTCATTAGATAATTTGAATCATTTCAAATGTATATGGAATATGTGTCATTAAGTAATAGTCTTTTAACTTAGTTTCTTAGTGATGAAGTAACCTAAAATTTGGTGATGGAGAATTAGAAAATACTGAAACTGTTTACATCTATTATACCATAATACAATATAAATATGGTGAATAAATATACTATCGAGACTCATTAGATAATTTGAATTATTTCAAATGTATATGGAATATGTGTCATTAAGTAATAGTCTTTAAACTTAGTTTCTTAGTGATGAAGTAACCTAAGATTTGGTGATGGAGAATTAGAAAGTACTGAAACTATTTACATCTATTATACCATAATACAATATGAATATGATGGATAAATATACTATCGAGACTCATTAGATAATTTGAATTATTTCAAATGTATATGGAATATGTATCATTAAGTTTTAGTCTTTTAACTTAGTTTCTTAGTGATGAAGTAACCTAAGATTTGGTGATGGAGAATTAGAAAATAATGAAACTGTTTACATGTATTATACCATAATGCAATATGAATATGGTGAATAAATATACTATCGAGACTCATTAGATAATTTGAATTATTTCAAATGTATATGGAATATGTGTCATTAAGTAATAGTCTTTTAACTTAGTTTCTTAGGGATGAAGTAACCAAAGATTTGGTGATAGAGAATTAGAAAATACTGAAACTGTTTACATGTATTATACCATAATACAATATGAATATGGTGAATAAATATACTCTTGAGACTCATTAGATAATTTGAATTATTTCAAATGTATAAGGAATATGTGTCATTAATTAATAGTCTTTTAACTTAGTTTCTTAGTGATGAAGTAACCTAAGATTTGGTGATGGAGAATTAGAAAATAATGAAATTGTTTACATGTATTATACCATAATACAATATGAATATGGTGGATAAATATACTATCGAGACTCATTAGATAATTTGAATGATTTCAAATGTATATATAATATGTGTCATTAAGTAATAGTCTTTTAACTTAGTTTCTTAGTGATGAAGTAACCTTAAATTTGGAGATGGAGAAGAAGAAAAATATTGAAATTGTTTACATCTATTATACCATAATACAATATGAATATGGTGAATAAATATACTATCGAGACTCATTAGATAATTTGAAATATTTCAAATGTATATGGAATATGTGTCATTAAGTAATAGTCTTTTAACTTAGTTTCTTAGTGATGAAGTAACCTAAGATTTGGTGATGGAGAATTAGAAAATACTGAAACTGTTTACAAGTATTATACCATAATACAATATGAATATGGTGAATAAATATACTATCGAGACTCATTAGATAATTTGAATTATTTCAAATGTATATGGAATATGTGTCATTAAGTAATAGTCTTTTAACTTAGTTTCTTAGTGATGAAGTAACCTAAAATTTGGTGATGGAGAATTAGAAAATACTGAAACTGTTTACATCTATTATACCATAATACAATATAAATATGGTGAATAAATATACTATCGAGACTCATTAGATAATTTGAATTATTTCAAATGTATATGGAATATGTGTCATTAAGTAATAGTCTTTAAAGTTTGTTTCTTAGTGATGAAGTAACCTAAGATTTGGTGATGGAGAATTAGATAATACTGAAACTGTTTACATCTATTATACCATAATACAATATGAATATGATGGATATATATACTATCGAGACTCATTAGATAATTTGAATTATTTAAAATGTTTATGGAATATGTATCATTAAGTTTTAGTCTTTTAACTTAGTTTCTTAGTGATGAAGTAACCTAAGATTTGGTGATGGAGAATTAGAAAATACTGAAACTGTTTACATCTAATATACCATAATACAATATAGATATGGTGAATAAATATACTATCGAGACTCATTAGATAATTTGAATTATTTCCAATGTATATGGAATATGTGTCACTAAGTAATAGTCTTTTAACTTAGTTTCTTAGTGAAGAAGTAACCTAAAATTTGGTTATGGAGAAGAAGGAAAATACTGAAATTGTTTACATCCATTATACCATAATACAATATGAATATGGTGAATAAATATACTATCAAGACTCATTAGATAATTTAAATTATTTCAAATGTATATGGAATATGTGTCATTAAGTAATAGTCATTTAACTTTGTTTCTTAGTGATGAAGTAACCTAAAATTTGGTGACGGAAAAGAAGAAAAATACTGAAATTGTTTACATCTATTATACCATAATACAATATGAATATCGTGAATAAATATACAATCGAGAATCATTAGATAATTTGAATTATTTCAAGTGTATATGGAATATGTGTCATTAAGTAATAGACTTTAAACTTAGTTTCTTAGTGATGAAGTAACCTAAGATTTGGTGATGGAGACTTAGAAAGTACTGAAACTATTTACATCTATTATACCATAATACAATATGAATATGATGGATAAATATACTATCGAGACTCATTAGATAATTTGAATTATTTCAAATGTATATGGAATATGCGTCATTAATTAATAGTCTTTTAACTTAGTTTCTTAGTGATGAAGTAACCAAAGATTTGGTGATGGAGAATTAGAAAATACTGAAACTGTTTACAAGTATTATACCATAATACAATATGAATATGGTGAATAAATATACTATTGAGACTCATTAGATAATTTGAATTATTTAAAATGTATAAGGAATATGTGTCATTAATTAATAGTCATTTAACTTAGTTTCTTAGTGATGAAGTAACCTAAGATTTGGTGATGGAGAATTAGAAAATACTGAAACTGTTTACATCTATTATACCATAATACAATATGAATATGATGGATAAATATACTATCGAGACTCATTAGATAATTTGAATTATTTCAAATGTATATGGAATATGTATCATTAAGTTTTAGTCTTTTAACTTAGTTTCTTAGTGATGAAGTAACCTAAGATTTGGTGTTGGAGAATTAGAAAATACTGAAACTGTTTACATCTAATATACCATAATATAATATAAGTATGGTGAATAAATATACTATTGAGACTCATTAGATAATTTGAATTATTTCAAATGTATATGGAATATGTGTCATTAAGTAATAGTCTTTTAACTTAGTTTCTTAGTGAAGAAGTAACCTAAAATTTGGTGATGGAGAAGAAGGAAAATACTGAAATTGTTTACATCTATTATACCATAATACAATATGAATATGGTGAATAAATATACTATCGAGACTCATTAGATAATTTAAATTATTTCAAATGTATATGGAATATGTGTCATTAAGTAATAGTCATTTAAATTTGTTTCTTAGTGATGAAGTAACCTAAAATTTGGTGATGGAGAAGAAGAAAAATATTGAAATTGTTTACATCTATTATACCATAATACAATATGAATATGTTGAATAAAAATACTATCGAGACTCATTATATAATTTGAATTATTTTCAATGTATATAAAATATGTGTCATCAATTAATAGTCTTTTAACTTAGTTTCTTAGTTATGAAGTAACCTAAAATTTGGTGATGGAGAAGAAAAAAAATACTGAAATTGTTTACATCTAGTATACCATAATACAATATGAATATGGTGAATAAATATACTATCGAGACTCATTAGATAATTTGAATTATTTCAAATGTATATAGAATATGTGTCATTAAGTAATAGTCTTTTAACTTAGTTTCTTAGTGATGAAGTAACCTAAGATTTGGTGATGGAGAATTAGAAAATACTGAAACTGTTTACATCTATTATACCATAATACAATATAAATATGGTGAATAAATATACTATCGAGACTCATTAGATAATTTGAATTATTTCAAATGTATATCGAATATGTGTCATTAAGTAATAGTCTTTAAACTTAGTTTCTTAGTGATGAAGTAACCTAAGATTTGATGATGGAGAATTAGAAAATACTGAAACTGTTTACATCTATTATACCATAATACAATATGAATATGATGGATAAATATACTATCGAGACTCATTAGATAATTTGAATTATTTCAAATGTATATGGAATATGTATCATTAAGTTTTAGTCTTTTAACTTAGTTTCTTAGTGATGAAGTAACCTAAGATTTGGTGATGGAGAATTAGAAAAATATTGAAATTGGTTACATCTATTATACCATAATACAATATAGATATGGTGAATAAATATACTATCGAGAATCATTAGATAATTTGAATTATTTCAAATGTATATGGAATATGTGTCATTAAGTAATAGTCTTTTAACTTAGTTTCTTAGTGAAGAAGTAACCTAAAATTTGGTTATGGAGAAGAAGGAAAATACTGAAATTGTTTACATCTATTATACCATAATACAATATGAATATGGTGAATAAATATACTATCGAGACTCATTAGATAATTTAAATTATTTCAAATGTATATGGAATATGTGTCATTAAGTAATAGTCTTTTAACTTAGTTTCTTAGTGATGAAGTAACCAATTTGGTGATGGAGAATTAGAAAATACTGAAACTCTTTACGTGTATTATACCATAATACAATATGAATATGGTGAATAAATATACTATCGAGACTCATTAGATAATTTGAATTATTTCAAATGTATAAGGAATATGTGTCATTAATTAATAGTGTTTTAACTTAGTTTCTTAGTGATGAAGTAACCTAAGATTTGGTGATGGAGAATTAGAAATTAATGAAATTGTTTACATGTATTATACCATAATACAATATGAATATGGTGAATAAATATACTATCGATACTCATTAGATAATTTGAATTATTTCAAATGTATATGGAATATGTTTCATTAAGTAATAGTCTTTTAACTTAGTTTCTTAGTGATGAAGTAACCTAAAATTTGGTGATGGAGACTTAGAAAATACTGAAACTGTTTACATCTATTATACCATAATACAATATGAATATGGTGAATAAATATACTATCGAGACTCATTAGATAATTTGAATTATTTCAAATGTATATGGAATATGTGTCATTAAGTAATAGTCTTTTAACTTAGTTTTTAGTGATGAAGTAACCTAAAATTTGGTGATGGAGAATTAGAAAATACTGAAACTGTTTACATCTATTATACCATAATACAATATAGATATGGTGAATAAATATACTATCGAGACTCATTAGATAATTTGAATTATTTCAAATGTATATGGAATATGTGTCATTAAGTAATAGTCTTTTAACTTAGTTTCTTAGTGAAGAAGTAACCTAAAATTTGGTTATGGAGAAGAAGGAAAATACTGAAATTGTTTACATATATTATACCATAATACAATATGAATATGGTGAATAAATATACTATCGAGACTCATTAGATAATTTAAATAATTTCAAATGTATATGGAATATGTGTCATTAAATAATAGTCCTTTAACTTTGTTTCTTAGTGATGAAGTAACCTAAAATTTGGTGATGGAGAAGAAGAAAAATATTGAAATTGTTTACATCTATTATACCATAATACAATATGAATATGGTGAATAAATATACTATCGAGACTCATTATATAATTTGAATTATTTTCAATGTATATAAAATATGTGTCATCAATTAATAGTCTTTTAACTTAGTTTCTTAGTGATGAAGTAACCTAAAATTTGGTGATGGAGAAGAAAAAAATACTGAAATTGTTTACATCTATTATACCATAATACAATATGAATATCGTGAATAAATATACTATCGAGACTCATTAGATAATTTGAATTATTTCAAATGTATATGGAATATGTGTCATTAAGTAATAGTCTTTTAACTTAGTTTCTTAGTGATGAACTAACCTAAGATTTGGTGATGGAGAATTAGAAAATACTGAAACTGTTTACATGTATTATACCATAATACAATATGAATATGGTGAATAAATATACTATCGAGAGTCATTAGATAATTTGAATTATTTCAAATGTATAAGGAATATGCGTTATTAATTAATAGTCTTTTAACTTAGTTTCTTAGTTATGAAGTAACCGAAGATTTGGTGATGGAGAATTAGAAAATAATGAAACTGTTTACATGTATTATACCATAATACAATATGAATATGGTGAATAAATATACTATCTAGACTCATTAGATAATTTGAATTATTTCAAATGTATATGGAATATGTGTCATTAAGTAATAGTCTTTTAACTTGGTTTCTTAGTGATGAAGTAACCAAAGATTTGGTGATGGAGAATAAGAAAATAATGAAACTGTTTACATGTATTATACCATAATACAATATGAATACGGTGAATAAATATACTATCGAGACTCATTAGATAATTTGAATTATTTCAAATGTATAAGGAATATGTGTCATTAATTAATAGTCTTTTAACATAGTTTCTTAGTGATGAAGTAACCTAAGATTTGGTGATGGAGAATTAGAAAATAATGAAATTGTTTACATGTATTATACCATAATACAATATGAATATGGTGAATAAATATACTATCGAGACTCATTAGATAATTTCAATTATTTTCAATGTATATAAAATATGTGTCATCAATTAATAGTCTTTTAACTTAGTTTCTTAGTGATGAAGTAACCTAAAATTTTGTGATGGATAAGAAAAAAATACTGAAACTGTTTACATCTATTATACCATAATACAATATGAATATAGTGAATAAATATACTATCGAGACTCATTAGATAATTTGAATTATTTCAAATGTATATGGAATATGTGTCATTAAGTAATAGTCTTTTAACTTAGTTTCTTAGTGATGAAGTAACATAAGATTTGGTGATGGAGAATTAGAAAATACTGAAACTGTTTACATGTATTATATCATAATACAATATGAATATGGTGAATAAATATACTATCGAGACTCATTAGATAATTTGAATTATTTCAAATGTATAAGGAATATGCGTCATTAATTAATAGTCTTTTAACTTAGTTTCTTAGTGATGAAGTAACCTAAGATTTGGTGATGGAGAATTAGAAAATAATGAAACTGTTTACATCTATTATACCATAATACAATATGAATATGGTGAATAAATATACTATCAAGACTCATTAGATAATTTGAATTATTTCAAATGTATATGGAATATGTGTCATTAAGTAATAGTCTTTTAAATTAGTTTCTTAGTGATGAAGTAACCTATGATTTGGTGATGGAGAATTAGAAAATACTGAAACTGTTTACATCTATTATACCATAATACAATATGAATATGGTGAATAAATATACTATCGAGACTCATTAGATAATTTGAATTATTTCAAATGTAAATGGAATATGTGTCATTAAGTAATAGTCTTTTAACTTCGTTTCTTAGTGATGAAGTAACCTAAAATTTGGTGATGGAGAAGAAGAAAAATATTGAAATTGGTTACATCTATTATACCATAATACAATATGAATATGGTGGATAAATATACTATCGAGACTCATTAGATACTTTGAATCATTTCAAATGTATATGGAATATGTGTCATTAAGTAATAGTCTTTTAACTTAGTTTCTTAGTGATGAAGTAACCTAAAATTTGGTGATGGAGAATTAGAAAATACTGAAACTGTTTACATCTATTATACCATAATACAATATAAATATGGTGAATAAATATACTATCGAGACTCATTAGATAATTTGAATTATTTCAAATGTATATGGAATATGTGTCATTAAGTAATAGTCTTTAAACTTAGTTTCTTAGTGATGAAGTAACCTAAGATTTGGTGATGGAGAATTAGAAAATACTGAAACTGTTTAAATCTATTATACCGTAATACAATATGAATATGATGGATAAATATACTATCGAGACTCATTAGATAATTTGAATTATTTCAAATGTATATGGAGTATGTATCATTAAGTTTTAGTCTTTTAACTTAGTTTCTTAGTGATGAAGTAACCTAAGATTTGGTGATGGAGAATTAGAAAATACTGAAATTGTTTACATCTAATATACCATAATACAATATAAATATGGTGAATAAATATACTATCGATACTCATTAGATAATTTGAATTATTTCAAATGTATATGGAATATGTGTCATTAAGTAATAGTCTTTCAACTTAGTTTCTTAGTGAAGAAGTAACCTAAAATTTGGTGATGGAGAAGAAGGAAAATACTGAAATTGTTTACATCTATTATACCATAATACAATATGAATATGGTGAATAAATATACTATCGAGTCTCATTAGATAATTTAAATTATTTAAAATGTATATGGAATATGTGTCATTAAGTAATAGTCTTTTAACTTTGTTTCTTAGTGATGAAGTAACCTAAAATTTGGTGATGGAGAAGAAGAAAAATATTGAAATTGTTTACATCTATTATACCATAATACAATATGAATATGGTGAATAAATATACTATCGAGACTCATTAGATAATTTGAATTATTTCAAATGTATATGGAATATGTGTCATTAAGTAATAGTCTTTTAACTTAGTTTCTTAGTGATGAACTAACCTAAGATTTGGTGATGGAGAATTAGAAAATACTGAAACTGTTTACATGTATTATACCATAATACAATATGAATATGGTGAATAAATATACTATCGAGACTCATTAGATAATTTGAATTATTTCAAATGTATATGGAATATGTGTCATTAAGTAATAGTCTTTTAACTTAGTTTCTTAGTGATCAACTAACCTAAGATTTGGTGATGGAGAATTAGAAAATACTGAAACTGTTTACATCTATTATACAATAATACAATATGAATATGGTGGATAAATATACTATCGAGACTCATTAGATAATTTGAATTATTTCAAATGTATATATAATATGTGTCATTAAGTAATAGTCTTTTAACTTAGTTTCTTGGTGAAGAAGTAACCTAAAATTTGGTGATGGAAAAGAAGAAAAATACTGAAATTATTTACATCTATTATACCATAATACAATATGAATATGGTGAATAAATATACTATCGAGTCTCATTAGATAATTTAAATTATTTCAAATGTATATGGAATATGTGTCATTAAGTAATAGTCTTTTAACTTTGTTTCTTAGTGATGATGTAACCTAAAATTTGGTGATGGAGAAGAAGAAAAATATTGAAATTGTTTACATCTTTTATACCATAATACAATATGAATATGGTGAATAAATATACTATCGAGACTCATTAGATAATCTGAATTATTTCAAATGTATAAGGAATATGTGTCATTAATTAATAGTCTTTTAACTTAGTTTCTTAGTGATAAAGTAACCTAAGATTTGGTGATGGAGAATTAGAAAATACTGAAACTGTTTACATCTATTATACCATAATACAATATGAATATGGTGAATAAATATACTATCGAGACTCATTAGATAATTTGAATTATTTCAAATGTATATGGAATATGTGTCATTAAGTAATAGTCTTTTAACTTAGTTTCTTAGTGATGAAGTAACCTAAAATTTGGTGATGGAGAATTAGAAAATACTGAAATTGTTTACATCTATTATACCATAATACAATATGAATATGGTGAATAAATATACTATCGAGACTCATTAGATAATTTGAATTATTTCAAATGTATATGGAATATGTGTCATTAAGTAATAGTCTTTTAACTTAGTTTCTTAGTGATGAAGTAACCTAAAATTTGGTGATGGAGAATTAGAAAATACTGAAACTGTTTACATCTATTATACCATAATACAATATGAATATGGTGAATAAATATACTATCGAGACTCATTAGATAATTTGAATTATTTCAAATGTATATGAAATATGTGTCATTAAGTAATAGTCTTTTAACTTAGTTTCTTAGTGATGAACTAAGCTAAGATTTGGTGATGGAGAATTAGAAAATACTGAAACTGTTTACATCTATTATACAATAATACAATATGAATATGGTGGATAAATATACTATCGAGACTCATTAGATAATTTGAATTATTTCAAATTTATATATAATATGTGTCATTAAGTAATAGTCTTTTAACTTAGTTTCTTGGTGAAGAAGTAACCTAAAATTTGGTGATGGAAAAGAAGGAAAATACTGAAATTATTTACATCTATTATACCATAATACAATATGAATATGGTGAATAAATATACTATCGAGTCTCATTAGATAATTTAAATTATTTCAAATGTATATGGAATATGTGTCATTAAGTAATAGTCTTTTAACTTTGTTTCTTAGTGATGATGTAACCTAAAATTTGGTGATGGAGAAGAAGAAAAATATTGAAATTGTTTACATCTTTTATACCATAATACAATATGAATATGGTGAATAAATATACTATCGAGACTCATTAGATAATTTGAATTATTTCAAATGTATAAGGAATATGTGTCATTAATTAATAGTCTTTTAACTTAGTTTCTTAGTGATAAAGTAACCTAAGATTTGGTGATGGAGAATTAGAAAATACTGAAACTGTTTATATCTATTATACCATAATACAATATGAATATGGTGAATAAGTATACTATCGAGAATCATTAGATAATTTGAATTATTTCAAATGTATATGGAATATGTGTCATTAAGTAATAGTCTTTTAACTTAGTTTCTTAGTGATGAAGTAACCTAAAATTTGGTGATGGAGAATTAGAAAATACTGAAACTGTTTACATCTATTATACCATAATACAATATAAATATGGTGAATAAATATACTATCGAGACTCATTAGATAATTTGAATTATTTCAAATGTATATGGAATATGTGTCATTAAGTAATAGTCTTTTAACTTAGTTTCTTAGTGATGAAGTAACCTAAAATTTGGTGATGAAGAATTAGAAAATACTGAAACTGTTTACATCTATTATACAATAATACAATATAAATATGGTGAATAAATATACTATCGAGACTCATTAGATAATTTGAATTATTTCAAATGTATATGGAATATGTATCATTAAGTTTTAGTCTTTTAACTTAGTTTCTTAGTGATGAAGTAACTTAAGATTTTGTGATGGAGAATTAGAAAATACTGAAACTGTTTACATCTAATATACCATAATACAATATATATATGGTGAATAAATATACTATCGAGACTCATTAGATAATTTGAATTATTTCAAATGTATATGGAATATGTGTCATTAAGTAATAGTCTTTTAACCTAGTTTCTTAGTGAAGAAGTAACCTAAAATTTGGTTATGGAGAAGAAGGAAAATACTGAAATTGTTTACATCTATTATACCATAATACAATATGAATATGGTTAATAAATATACTATCGAGACTCATTAGATAATTTAAATTATTTCAAATGTATATGGAATATGTGTCATTAAGTAATAGTCTTTTAACTTTGTTTCTTAGTGATGAAGTAACCTAAAATTTGGTGATGGAGAAGAAGAAAATTATTGAAATTGTTTACATCTATCATACCATAATACAATATGAATATGGTGAATCAATATACTATCGAGACTCATTAGATAATTTGAATTATTTCAAATGTATATGGAATATGTGTCATTAAGTAATAGTCTTTTAACTTTGTTTCTTAGTGATGAACTAACCTAAAATTTGGTGATGGAGAAGAAGAAAAATATTGAAACTGTTTACATCTATTATACCATAATACAATATGAATATGGTGAATAAGTATACTATCGAGACTCATTAGATAATTTGAATTATTTCAAATGTATATGGAATATTTGTCATTAAGTAATAGTCTTTTAACTTAGTTTCTTAGTGATGAAGTAACCTAAAATTTGGTGATGGAGAATTAGAAAATACTGAAACTGTTTACATCTATTATACCATAATACAATATGAATATGGTGAATAAATATACTATCGAGACTCATTAGATAATTTGAATTATTTCAAATGTATATGGAATATGTGTCATTAAGTAATAGTCTTTTAACTTAGTTTCTTAGTGATGAAGTAACCTAAAATTTGGTGATGAAGAATTAGAAAATACTGAAACTGTTTACATCTATTATACAATAATACAATATAAATATGGTGAATAAATATACTATCGAGACTCATTAGATAATTTGAATTATTTCAAATGTATATGGAATATGTATCATTAAGTTTTAGTCTTTTAACTTAGTTTCTTAGTGATGAAGTAACTTAAGATTTTGTGATGGAGAATTAGAAAATACTGAAACTGTTTACATCTAATATACCATAATACAATATAGATATGGTGAATAAATATACTATCGAGACTCATTAGATAATTTGAATTATTTCAAATGTATATGGAATATGTGTCATTAAGTAATAGTCTTTTAACCTAGTTTCTTAGTGAAGAAGTAACCTAAAATTTGGTTATGGAGAAGAAGGAAAATACTGAAACTGTTTACATCTAATATACCATAATACAATATAGATATGGTGAATAAATATACTATCGAGACTTATTAGATTATTTGAATTATTTCAAATGTATATGGAATATGTGTCATTAAGTAATAGTCTTTTAACCTAGTTTCTTAGTGAAGAAGTAACCTAAAATTTGGTGATGAAGAAGAAGAAAAATATTGAAATTGTTTACATCTATTATGCCATAATACAATATGAATATGGTGAATAAATATACTATCGAGACTCATTATATAACTTGAATTATTTTCAATGTATATAAAATATGTGTCATCAATTAATAGTCTTTTAACTTAGTTTCTTAGTGATGAAGTAACCTAAAATTTGGTGATGGAGAAGAAAAAAATACTGAAATTGTTTACATCTATTATACCATAATAAAATATGAATATCGTGAATAAATATACTATCGAGACTCATTAGATAATTTGAATTATTTCAAATGTATATGGAATATGTGTCATTATGTAATAGTCTTTTACCTTAGTTTCTTAGTGATGAACTAACCTAAGATTTGGTGATGGAGAATTAGAAAATACTGAAACTGTTTACATGTATTATACCATAATACAATATGAATATGGTGAATAAATATACTATCGAGACTCATTAGATAATTTGAATTATTTCAAATGTATATGGAATATGTGTCATTAAGTAATAGTCTTTTAACTTAGTTTCTTAGTGATGAAGTAACCTAAAATTTGGTGATGGAGAATTAGAAATACTGAAACTGTTTACATCTATTATACCATAATACAATATGAATATGGTGAATAAATATACTACCGAGACTCATTAGATAATTTGAATTATTTCAAATGTATATGGAATATGTGTCATTAAGTAATAGTCTTTTAACTTAGTTTCTTAGTGATGAAGTAACCTAAAATTTGGCGATGGAGAATTAGAAAATACTGAAACTGTTTACATCTATTATACCATAATACAATATGAATATGGTGAATAAATATACTATCGAGACACATTAGATAATTTGAATTATTTCAAATGTATATGGAATATGTATCATTAAGTTTTAGTCTTTTAACTTAGTTTCTTAGTGATGAAGTAACTTAAGATTTTGTGATGGAGAATTAGAAAATACTGAAACTGTTTACATCTAATATACCATAATACAATATAGATATGGTGAATAAATATACTATCGAGACTCATTAGATAATTTGAATTATTTCAAATGTATATGGAATATGTGTCATTAAGTAATAGTCTTTTAACCTAGTTTCTTAGTGAAGAAGTAACCTAAAATTTGGTTATAGACAAGAAGGAAAATACTGAAATTGTTTACATCTATTATACCATAATACAATATGAATATGGTGAAAAAATATACTATCGAGACTCATTAGATAATTTAAATTATTTCAAATGTATAAGGAATATGTGTCATTAAGTAATAGTCTTTTAACTTTGTTTCTTAGTGATGAAGTAACCTAAAATTTGGTGATGGAGAAGAAGAAAAATATTGAAATTGTTTACATCTATTATACCATAATACAATATGAATATGGTGAATAAATATACTATCGAGACTCATTAGATAATTTGAATTATTTCAAATGTATATGGAATATGTGTCATTAAGTAATAGTCTTTTAACTTTGTTTCTTAGTGATGAAGTAAACTAAAATTTGGTGATGGAGAAGAAGAAAAATATTGAAATTGTTTACATCTATTATACCATAATACCATATGAATATGGTGAATAAATATACTATCGAGACTCATTAGATAATTTGAATTATTTAAAATGTATAAGGAATATGTGTCATTAATTAATAGTCTTTTAACTTAGTTTCTAAGTGATAAAGTAACCTAAGATTTGGTGATGGAGAATTAGAAATTAGTGAAACTGTTTACATCTATTATACCATAATACAATATGATTATGGTGAATAAATATACTATCGAGACTCATTAGATAATTTGAATTATTTCAAATGTATATGGAATATGTGTCATTAAGTAATAGTCTTTTAACTTAGTTTCTTAGTGATGAAGTAACCTAAAATTTGGTGATGGAGAATTAGAAAATACTGAAACTGTTTACATTTATTATACCATAATACAATATGAATATGGTGAATAAATATACTATCGAGACTCATTAGATAATTTGAATTGATTCAAATGTATATGGAATATGTGTCATTAAGTAATAGTCTTTTAACTTAGTTTCTTAGTGATGAAGTAACCTAAAATTTGGTGATGGAGAATTAGAAAATACTGAAACTGTTTACATCTATTATACTATAATACAATATGAATATGGTGAATAAATATACTATCGAGACTCGTTAGATAATTTGAATTATTTCAAATGTATATGGAATATGTGTCATGAAGTAATAGTCTTTTAACTTAGTTTCTTAGTGATGAAGTAACCTAAAATTTGGTGATGGAGAATTCGAAAATACTGAAACTGTTTACATCTATTATACCATAATACAATATAAATATGGTGAATAAATATACTATCGAGACTCATTAGATAATTTGAATTATTTCAAATGTATATGGAATATGTGTCATTAAGTAATAGTATTTAAACTTAGTTTCTTAGTGATGAAGTAACCTAAGATTTGGTGATGGAGAATTAGAAAATACTGAAACTGTTTACATCTAATATACCATAATACAATATAGATATGGTGAATAAATATACTATCGAGACTTATTAGATTATTTGAATTATTTCAAATGTATATGGAATATGTGTCATTAAGTAATAGTCTTTTAACCTAGTTTCTTAGTGAAGAAGTAACCTAAAATTTGGTGATGAAGAAGAAGAAAAATATTGAAATTGTTTACATCTATTATGACATAATACAATATGAATATGATGAATAAATATACTATCGACACTCATTATATAACTTGAATTATTTTCAATGTATATAAAATATGTGTCATCAATTAATAGTCTTTTAACTTAGTTTCTTAGTGATGAAGTAACCTAAAATTTGGTGATGGAGAAGAAAAAAATACTGAAATTGTTTACATCTATTATACCATAATAAAATATGAATATCGTGAATAAATATACTATCGAGACTCATTAGATAATTTGAATTATTTCAAATGTATATGGAATATGTGTCATTATGTAATAGTCTTTTACCTTAGTTTCTTAGTGATGAACTAACCTAAGATTTGGTGATGGAGAATTAGAAAATACTGAAACTGTTTACATGTATTATACCATAATACAATATGAATATGGTGAATAAATATACTATCGAGACTCATTAGATAATTTGAATTATTTCAAATGTATAAGGAATATGCGTCATTAATTAATAGTCTTTAAACTTAGTTTCTTAGTGATGACGTAACCTAAGATTTGGTGATGGAGAATTATGAAATAATGAAACTATTTACATGTATTATACCATAATACAATATGAATATGGTGAATAAATATACTATCGAGACTCATTAGATAATTTGGATTATTTCAAATGTATATGGAATATGTGTCATTAAGTAATAGTCTTTTAACTTAGTTTTTTAGTGATGAAGTAACCAAAGATTTGGTGATGGAGAATTAGAAAATACTGAAACTATTTACATGTATTATACCATAATACAATATGAATATGGTGAATAAATATACTATCGAGACTCATTAGATAATTTGAATTATTTCAAATGTATAAGGAATATGCGTCATTAATTAATAGTCTTTAAACTTAGTTTCTTAGTGATAACGTAACCTAAGATTTGGTGATGGAGAATTAGAAAATAATGAAATTGTTTACATGTATTATACCATAATACAATTTGAATATGGTGAATAAATATACTATCGAGACTCATTAGATAATTTGAATTATTTCAAATGTATATGGAATATGTGTCATTAAGTAATAGTCTTTTAACTTAGTTTCTTAGTGATGAAGTAACCTAAAATTTGGTGATGGAGAATTAGAAAATACTGAAACTGTTTACATCTATTATACTATAATACAATATGAATATGGTGAATAAATATACTATCGAGACTCGTTAGATAATTTGAATTATTTCAAATGTATATGGAATATGTGTCATGAAGTAATAGTCTTTTAACTTAGTTTCTTAGTGATGAAGTAACCTAAAATTTGGTGATGGAGAATTAGAAAATACTGAAACTGTTTACATCTATTATACCATAATACAATATAAATATGGTGAATAAATATACTATCGAGACTCATTAGATAATTTGAATTATTTCAAATGTATATGGAATATGTGTCATTAAGTAATAGTATTTAAACTTAGTTTCTTAGTGATGAAGTAACCTAAGATTTGGTGATGGAGAATTAGAAAATACTGAAACTGTTTACATCTAATATACCATAATACAATATAGATATGGTGAATAAATATACTATCGAGACTTATTAGATTATTTGAATTATTTCAAATGTATATGGAATATGTGTCATTAAGTAATAGTCTTTTAACCTAGTTTCTTAGTGAAGAAGTAACCTAAAATTTGGTGATGAAGAAGAAGAAAAATATTGAAATTGTTTACATCTATTATGACATAATACAATATGAATATGGTGAATAAATATACTATCGACACTCATTATATAACTTGAATTATTTTCAATGTATATAAAATATGTGTCATCAATTAATAGTCTTTTAACTTAGTTTCTTAGTGATGAAGTAACCTAAAATTTGGTGATGGAGAAGAAAAAAATACTGAAATTGTTTACATCTATTATACCATAATAAAATATGAATATCGTGAATAAATATACTATCGAGACTCATTAGATAATTTGAATTATTTCAAATGTATATGGAATATGTGTCATTATGTAATAGTCTTTTACCTTAGTTTCTTAGTGATGAACTAACCTAAGATTTGGTGATGGAGAATTAGAAAATACTGAAACTGTTTACATGTATTATACCATAATACAATATGAATATGGTGAATAAATATACTATCGAGACTCATTAGATAATTTGAATTATTTCAAATGTATAAGGAATATGCGTCATTAATTAATAGTCTTTAAACTTAGTTTCTTAGTGATGACGTAACCTAAGATTTGGTGATGGAGAATTATGAAATAATGAAACTATTTACATGTATTATACCATAATACAATATGAATATGGTGAATAAATATACTATCGAGACTCATTAGATAATTTGGATTATTTCAAATGTATATGGAATACGTGTCATTAAGTAATAGTCTTTTAACTTAGTTTTTTAGTGATGAAGTAACCAAAGATTTGGTGATGGAGAATTAGAAAATACTGAAACTATTTACATGTATTATACCATAATACAATATGAATATGGTGAATAAATATACTATCGAGACTCATTAGATAATTTGAATTATTTCAAATGTATAAGGAATATGCGTCATTAATTAATAGTCTTTTAAACTTAGTTTCTTAGTGATAACGTAACCTAAGATTTGGTGATGGAGAATTAGAAAATAATGAAATTGTTTACATGTATTATACCATAATACAATATGAATATGGTGAATAAATATACTATCGAGACTCATTAGATAATTTGAATTATTTCAAATGTATATGGAATATGTGTCATTAAGTAATAGTCTTTTAACTTAGTTTCTTAGTGATGAAGTAACCTAAAATTTGGTGATGGAGAATTAGAAAATAATGAAACTGTTTACATCTATTATACCATAATACAATATGAATATGGTGAATAAATATACTATCGAGACTCATTAGATAATTTGAATTATTTCAAATGTATATGGAATATGTGTCATTAAGTAATAGTCTTTTAACTTAGTTTCTTAGTGATGAAGTAACCTAAAATTTGGTGATGGAGAATTAGAAAATACTAAAACTGTTTACATTTATTATACCATAATACAATATAAATATGGTGAATAAATATACTATCGAGACTCATTAGATAATTTGAGTTATTTCAAATGTATATGGAATATGTGTCATTAAGTAATAGTCTTTTAACTTAGTTTCTTAGTGATGAAGTAACCTAAAATTTGGTGATGGAGAATTAGAAAATACTGAAACTGTTTACATCTATTATACCATAATACAATATGAATATGGTGAATAAATATACTATCGAGACTCATTAGATAATTTGAATTATTTCAAATGTATATGGAATATGTGTCATTAAGTAATAGTCTTTTAACTTAGTTTCTTAGTGATGAAGTAACCTAAAATTTGGTGATGGAGAATTAGAAAATACTGAAACTGTTTACATTTATTATACCATAATACAATATAAATATGGTGAATAAATATACTATCTAGACTCATTAGATAATTTGAATTATTTCAAATGTATATGGAATATGTGTCATTAAGGAATAGTCTTTTAACTCGGTTTCTTACTGATGAAGTAACCTAAAATTTGGTGATGGAGAATTGGAAAATACTGAAACTGTTTACATCTATTATACCATAATACAATATGAATATGGTGAATAAATATACTATCGAGACTCATTAGATAATTTGAATTATTTCAAATGTATATGGAATATGTGTCATTAAGTAATAGTCTTTTAACTTAGTTTCTTAGTGAAGAAGTAACCAAAAATTTGGTTATGGAGAAGAAGGAAAATACTGAAATTGTTTACATCTATTATACCATAATACAATATGAATATGGTGAATAAATATACTATCGAGACTCATTAGATAATTTAAATTATTTCAAATGTATATGGAATATGTGTCATTAAGTAATAGTCTTTTAACTTTGTTTCTTAGTGATGAAGTAACCTAAGATTTGGTGATGGAGAATTAGAAAATACTGAAACTGTTTACATCTAATATATCATAATACAATATAGATATGGTGAATAAATATACTATCGAGACTCATTAGATAATTTGAATTATTTCAAATGTATATGGAATATGTGTCATTAAGTAATAGTCTTTTAACTTAGTTTCTTAGTGAAGAAGTAACCTAAAATTTGGTTATGGAGAAGAAGGAAAATACTGAAAATTTTTACATCTATTATACCATAATACAATAAGAATATGGTGAATAAATATACTATCGAGACTCATTAGATAATTTAAATTATTTCAAATGTATATGGAATATGTGTCATTAAGTAATAGTCTTTTAACTTTGTTTCTTAGTGATGAAGTAACCTAAAATTTGGTGATGGAGAAGAAGAAAAATATTGAAATTGTTTACATCTATTATACCATAATACAATATGAATATGGTGAATAAATATACTATCGAGACTCATTATATAATTTGAATTATTTTCAATGTATATAAAATATGTGTCATCAATTAATAGTCTTTTAACTTAGTTTCTTAGTGATGAAGTAACCTAAAATTTGGTGATGGATAAGAAAAAATACTGAAATTGTTTACATCTATTATACCATAATACAATATGAATATCGTGAATAAATATACTATCGAGAATCATTAGATAATTTGAATTATTTCAAATGTATATGGAATATGTGTCATAAAGTAATAGTCTTTTAACTTAGTTTCTTAGTGATGAACTAACCTAAGATTTGGTGATGGAGAATTAGAAAATACTGAAACTGTTTACATGTATTATACCATAATACAATATGAATATGGTGAATAAATATACTATCGAGACTCATTAGATAATTTGAATTATTTCAAATGTATAAGGAATATGCGTCATTAATTAATAGTCTTTAAACATAGTTTCTTAGTGATGACGTAACCTAAGATTTGGTGATGGAGAATTATGAAATAATGAAACTATTTACATGTATTATACCATAATACAATATGAATATGGTGAATAAATATACTATCGAGACTCATTAGATAATTTGGATTATTTCAAATGTATATGGAATATGTGTCATTAAGTAATAGTCTTTTAACTTAGTTCTTAGTGATGAAGTAACCAAAGATTTGGTGATGGAGAATTAGAAAATACTGAAACTATTTACATGTATTATACCATAATACAATATGAATATGGTGAATAAATATACTATCGAGACTCATTAGATAATTTGAATTATTTCAAATGTATAAGGAATATGTGTCATTAATTAATAGTCTTTTAACTTAGTTTCTTAGTGATGAAGTAACCTAAGATTTGGTGATGGAGAATTAGAAAATAATGAAATTGTTTACATGTATTATACCATAATACAATATGAATATGGTGAATAAATATACTATCGAGACTCATTAGATAATTTGAATTATTTCAAATGTATATGGAATATGTGTCATTAAGTAATAGTCTTTTAACTTAGTTTCTTAGTGATGAAGTAACCTAAAATTTGGTGATGGAGAATTAGAAAATACTGAAACTGTTTACATCTATTATACCATAATACAATATGAATATGGTGAATAAATATACTATCGAGACTCATTAGATAATTTGAATTATTTCAAATGTATATGGAATATGTGTCATTAAGTAATAGTCTTTTAACTTAGTTTCTTAGTGATGAAGTAACCTAAAATTTGGTGATGGAGAATTAGAAAATACTGAAACTGTTTACATTTATTATACCATAATACAATATAAATATGGTGAATAAATATACTATCGAGACTCATTAGATAATTTGAATTATTTCAAATGTATATGGAATATGTGTCATTAAGTAATAGTCTTTTAACTTAGTTTCTTAGTGATGAAGTAACCTAAGATTTGGTGATGGAGAATTAGAAAATACTGAAACTGTTTACATCTAATATAGCATAATACAATATAGATATGGTGAATAAATATACTATCGAGACTCATTAGATAATTTGAATTATTTCAAATGTATATGGAATATGTGTCATTAAGTAATAGTCTTTTAACTTAGTTTCTTAGTGAAGAAGTAACCTAAAATTTGGTTATGGAGAAGAAGGAAAATACTGAAATTGTTTACATCTATTATACCATAATACAATATGAATATGGTGAATAAATATACTATCGAGACTCATTAGATAATTTAAATTATTTCAAATGTATATGGAATATGTGTCATTAAGTAATAGTCTTTTAACTTTGTTTCTTAGTGATGAAGTAACCTAAGATTTGGTGATGGAGAATTAGAAAATACTGAAACTGTTTACATCTAATATATCATAATACAATATAGATATGGTGAATAAATATACTATCGAGACTCATTAGATAATTTGAATTATTTCAAATTTATATGGAATATGTGTCATTAAGTAATAGTCTTTTAACTTAGTTTCTTAGTGAAGAAGTAACCTAAAATTTGGTTATGGAGAAGAAGGAAAATACTGAAAATTTTTACATCTATTATACCATAATACAATATGAATATGGTGAATAAATATACTATCGAGACTCATTAGATAATTTAAATTATTTCAAATGTATATGGAATATGTGTCATTAGTAATAGTATTTTAACTTTGTTTCTTAGTGATGAAGTAACCTAAAATTTGGTGATGGAGAAGAAGAAAAATATTGAAATTGTTTACATCTATTATACCATAATACAATATGAATATGGTGAATAAATATACTATCGAGACTCATTATATAATTTGAATTATTTTCAATGTATATAAAATATGTGTCATCAATTAATAGTCTTTTAACTAGTTTCTTAGTGATGAAGTAACCTAAAATTTGGTGATGGATAAGAAAAAAATACTGAAATTGTTTACATCTATTATACCATAATACAATATGAATATCGTGAATAAATATACTATCGAGAATCATTAGATAATTTGAATTATTTCAAATGTATATGGAATATGTGTCATTAAGTAATAGTCTTTTAACTTAGTTTCTTAGTGATGAACTAACCTAAGATTTGGTGATGGAGAATTTAGAAAATACTGAAACTGTTTACATGTATTATACCATAATACAATATGAATATGGTGAATAAATATACTATCGAGACTCATTAAATAATTTGAATTATTTCAAATGTATAAGGAATATGCGTCATTAATTAATAGTCTTTTAACTTAGTTTCTTAGTGATGAAGTAACCT